>QXVZ01020756.1:82117-92570 GCA_008931825.1 Phallusia fumigata | reverse complement strand
ACAATAAAGGGCCCCCGTCAGGGGCAAAAATCCCCATTTTTTTTTTTAAAAAAACCCCCCCCCCCCCCCCCTAAAGACATCGTTTCGAGTGATCCCTCAACTTGTGGTGGTGGTGTGCATTTTACCCTTTTCCCTCGGACATTGAGCATAGTTCTTTAAAAAATTGGACAAATGTTAGAGATATTGATCTTCTCACATATTGAACAGAGTAGTAGCCTGTTCCAATTCCACCTTAATGTATTATATATGTATAGAAATGTATGAGTATCCCATTATCACTAGTCAGCATTGCTGCTTTAAGACAGAAACCCACTCAAACCTGACCAAATGTGTTTTGTATAAAGGTATTCCTGAAACAGCTACAAAGAAGCTCATAAAGTTGGCACATGAAAAGGGAGTTTCAATTATCGGGCCAGCCACAGTAAGTTGTCATTTATTTATTAAAACAAACGAGATTTAACCAGATACATTATGTCCATCCATTAAAATATACCCTACTATCAACTGCTCTTTACTTTACAGGTTGGTGGTATAAAGCCTGGTTGTTTCAAGATTGGCAATACAGGTGGAATGATGGATAACATCTTGTCATCAAAGCTCTACAGACCAGGCAGTGTTGCTTATGTTTCTCGTTCCGGTGGAATGTCCAATGAGCTGAACAATATTATTTCCCGCACCACAAACGGTGTCTGTGAGGGAGTAGCGATTGGAGGGGACAGGTATGGTTTGGTGAAGAGAACGTATTTTATGCGATTTGCTTGACAAGAAATTATACAAAATGGAAATGTTAGCCTAAAAACGTTGTTGGTTTTATTATTTTTTTGTCACCGGAAATCCCATGTTTGTTTTGGGGAAGTACTGCGCCATGTGTGTGTGATGTCATACAACGTTGACAACGATCTAATTACTGCAACAGATTATAATGCCGACGCCAGATAATGACGTAACACTCAAATGACGTCACAAACCCAATGTCAGGTTTCAAAATCTGAATGTTTTATCCTTGCATTTATGGTCATCAAACAATAGCCCTGACTTATCATACTCGTGATGTATTTTAAAGATATCCTGGTACAACGTTCATGGATCATATTATGAGATATGAGAAGAATGAAGACGTGAAAATGATTGTCGTCTTGGGAGAGGCAAGTTTTCATGAAAACTTTGCAGTGCATTTTGAAGTTTTTAAATCGTCCGTTGTTACGTTAGGTGGGAGGAACAGAGGAATACAACATATGCAATGCTATCAAAAGTGGACAACTCACTAAACCTGTCGTGGCATGGTGTATTGGTAAATTGTTATTTTGTGTAATAAGAGAGCATGTGTACTATTGGTGCTGGTCTTAACAGATAAACGTGCATCAAAATTCCATGAAAAATTTTTTAAATTCCCCCAACAAAATCGACTAAATTTATGAAAAAACAAACAAATTTGTTAAACTTAAACTAAACGTTCAGTCGAAGACAACTTTTAAAAATATCATATTTCATGAATTTTTAGTTTAAGCTCAATCAAATTGACTGGCTATATTTGTAGATCATACCTTATTTAAAACAAACTTTTAAGGGTTCGTGCCATTCAGCAATTTGTTTTTGAATGCGTGATCTGAATTTGCATGTTACAAACATTTGCATATACAATAAACTTTTGCAGGAACTTGTGCTACAATGTTTACATCCGAAGTTCAGTTTGGCCACGCGGGGGCGTGCGCAAACCAAGCAAGCGAAACCGCTGTAGCGAAAAATAAAGCCCTTGCTGAAGCTGGGGCTTTTGTGCCAACCAGCTTTGATGAGTTAAACACCAAAATTTGGTAAGTTTTTAGTTGTTTTTTTTTTCAAGTTGCATCTTTTTTCGTGTCACACAACCGTGCTTGCGCAAAGCTGGTTTTTCTATACCAGCTTTGTGCATCCCACAGAAGCAATATTTGTTCTCATTGATTTCAGACTTGTTTCAAAACGGTTAACTGCTTCAAGCTTGTTGGGAATTAGCTTTGATGCTGTTAAGTAATATGCATCAACAGAACTAATAATGAAACACAAAAAAACAATTTCAAGATTTATTTAGTTACCATGTGAACTTTATCTGTGGCTTATAAATACACAATGCCACAAATAGACAAATATGGTTATCTTATTGCAGTGAGGTTTACAACGACTTGGTTGACCGGGGCGTGATCGTGCCCCAAGAAGAAGCCCCTCCCCCCACTGTCCCCATGGATTACAACTGGGCAAGGGTACGTTGTTTGTTCTTGTTTTTATTTCCAGTCAACATATCTGTTTCTACAATAAACTAAACCAGGACAAATTTTTTTATTTTGTATTCACAGGAACTTGGCCTGATACGGAAGCCGGCCTCATTTATGTCGAGTATTTCCGATGAGCGCGGACAAGAGTTACTATATGCAGGGATGCCGATTTCTCAAGTTTTCAAGGAAGAACTAGGCATTGGTGGAGTTCTTGGCCTCCTGTGGTTCCAGAAAAGGTATCTTAATCCATTATATGGCCGCACTATAGATCAGCAGTCTTCAATTTATTTTTAAAAACGATCGTAATTTAACAAAAAATGAAGTCTACAAATGGTAGCGAGCCCTTTTTTGCCCTAATGAATTGAAAATCTTACCAGACCTGAAAGGTACATCATCATCACTATAGGTAGTTTTCTAATTTATGAAACAGCTGGCGATCTTTGAAAACTGTGAAAACTGCGGCTCTTCTTGAGTTGTAGACCCAATTCCACAGTTACAGACCTTTCCCAAGTAACGAGTCATTCAATTTGCACATAGCCAAAGCACCAGAACTTTTAACAGAATATATGCAAGCCCATATTTATCTCCGCCTTGAACTACAGTGCTGACAAAAAAACGTTAACCATCAAAGAGGTGTGCAACCGATTCGAAAATTCAAACCCCCAACACAAGCAAATTTGTCCTCACAATGAGGTGTTGTTTTAAAAAATAAACTATTGATGCGCTTTAGGCAATCATAGTTAAAATTCTTTAAAACATAACTAAACTCTAAGTTGCAAGCAGTTGTAAAAGTTGTAAAACTGGTCGCAGCGTACGAACTTAAGTTGCCGAAAGGTGAAACCAACAATTCGCTTGTTTTGAGGTCACTCGATACCTACAAGAGGCGTTATACCGAATCAAAGTCAACCTTCCAAGCATTTTCATTCAGCGTGGGCTATACAAAAATCTAGCCTGCGATGGGATTCGAACCCACGTCAGGAGCCTCCCGGGGCTGGCGCTCTACCAACTGAGCTACGCCGAGCTTCGCTTGTTTTATTACCACAAACCTTGAAGTTTTTAATGCATTTCAGTCACGGTATTTTTTTGACAGATTGCCGTCTTACGCTTGCAAATTCTTCGAACTTTGTCTCATGATGACAGCAGACCATGGACCGGCTGTGTCAGGCAAGTATTTGTTTTTTTTGCAAGAAAAGTACAAATTTGTTTAAGACGAGTAACAAAATCCCTTTTTTCATCTCATTGTTATTGAGTCGTCATAGTTATCTTCTGCTTACAGGAGCTCACAACACGATTGTATGTGCGAGGGCTGGGAAGGACCTCATTTCGTGTCTTACATCTGGACTTCTGACTATTGTAAGAACTTTGAACAAGTCTGGCACAATGCACTACATGTTTAAAGTCGATTAAAACACGTATTAACTATTTCAGTCAAAAAATATGAAAAATATCACAGTTGTGTACACCAACCGTGCTCGTAAACTAGTTTTTTATCGCAAATTTTGTGTTGCATAAATTTGTGAAGGGCTGAACAGTATCCAAAAAGTTTTACCTAGAACTTTTAGAGCATTAAACTGAAATGCTCTTCAGATGTTTGTACGATGTGCGTTGCTTTATCAAAAGAAATGTGCACGTAGAAATAATGCCAAAATAATTTTCGCAGGGTGACCGTTTTGGTGGAGCACTAGATGGCGCTGCTAAGCAGTTCAGTGAAGCTTACGACAAAGGATTACTTCCCAACGAATTTGTAAACGAAATGCGAAAGAAGCATCAGCTGATAATGGGAATCGGACACAGAGTGAAATCAGTAAGTTTTATTTTTTTTTAAGTTTAAAGTTGTATATTCCACTGGCAGACATGCATTTATAGCTTTTTCAATGCTGAATTTTGGCAGAATTTTGTACATTTATTATTGCCTATCCTGGAATCTCGGGTCTATGGTCTTTGGACTAAAATAAGCTAAGCGTTATAATTTTTTTTTTGAATTTTGGGTTATTCAGATCCGATATGATTACATTTTTACGTGTCACATTACATTTACACTTTGTCCTAACTTTGGCGTTGGATCAACGTGTATTCTCCACACCTATACAGGGCATAAATTTTCGCTATTTAGTCCTTTCTGGTATTGATTGTTTATGATTATTTTAGATTAACAACCCCGACCAACGAGTAGTGATTCTCAAGGATTTTGTGAAAAGCAATTTTCCGAACACTCCACTGCTCGACTATGCGCTGGAAGTTGAGAAAATCACGACAGCCAAGGTAAAGTGTCTTTACTTGATTGGACAAAGTGTTTTTGTGCAGTGAACCTATTGTATTGCAAACCTCTAAAAGTGACGTTTTAACACAATTTGGTAAAACTGCTATTAAATGTATAAGTCAAGTCATATGGCAAATACATATTTTAGCTACTATTTAGGAAAGTTCCAAATTATTTTGGACAATTTTAGAAAGTTGGGTGCATATAAATGCATGAACTCAGAGCCATTACCATCTGAATTCTACTTTTCCGCGTAGCATAATTAGGATTCAAAAATAATAAAACAAATTTTTCATGCATATTTCAGAAACCAAACCTGATCCTGAATGTTGACGGTTTCATCGGCGTTGCGTTCGTGGATCTTTTGCGTGATTGTGGATGTTTCACTGAGGAAGAAGCGAAAGAGTATGTTCAAATTGGCGCCCTGAACGGCGTGTTTGTGCTTGGCCGGTCCATGGGCTTCATTGGACACTACCTGGACCAACTGCGTCTCAAACAAGGTCTTTATCGCCATCCTTGGGACGATATTAGCTACGTTTTGCCCGAAACCTATTCTTCATAGATATCTCGCGCGTGGACTGTACTACAACTGGTATGGTAAAAGTAGTTAATTTTGACTACAAACTGGTTCAATAGATTGTGGCATTTTGCAATATTTTGAGGTACTTTTATAAATGCGTCGTTCTGCTAAGAAACTGTTCAATAAAAAATTTAACATTGCTGCGAGCAACAGGTTCGCACAGACCACTGTGTTTAAAAAACGAAAAAGATTCGGTAAAAATTACACCAACATGTAACTGTTACCAAAATTACAATTATTCCACTCGCTTATTAACACATATTGGGGAACCTTTTAAAGCTCGGCTTTGCAATATTTGCACTTTAATTTAACCTTCGTGGTAATTATGTAGATGTATGTGTTTTATCAATATATCGCTAGACTTTTGCAGCTAAAACGCTTCCAAACCTGTAGATCATACACTTTGTCCTTTACTATCCATTGGTTAAGTGTGGTAAACTGTAAGGTTTGTTTTTAAATGTATTTCGTCAAGTATTAACTTGATATAAAGTCCTGCGAGCAGACACTCCCGATTAAGCAGTTTGAAAATTGACTTGTATTACACCTAAAGTTACTGGTTAACGTATTGAGAGCTAAGGATGAACTTGTTTGCCCAAAAGTAATGTTATTTCATGAAAAGGTCATTTTTTATGGCGCTATACTTTCGTAAATGCCCGGGACAAAATTTTAAGCGACTAATTTTGCTAAGATTGCCAATTTCATGTATCAATATTTGGCCTATTTGATTGCCAAATTTCAGCTTACAAATCTTTCTGTTCACTGAATTTTTATTTTTACACCGTCAACAGTTTTTTATAAAAACCGTAGCAGTTTGTATTTGCGTAATTATTTTACCTGTGATGTACCCCTATTTAGCTGAAAAATTCCTATTCAATATCATTATATTTATTTGTAACCGGCGTAGAATGTAATTGACAGGTATGGCTTTGCTGGTGACCCCGCTTGTATTTTATATGCACGTATTTTCGATGCAGTTATGTCGTTGCTTGTCCACGCAGGTAATCATTCCAAATATATTTTAGAGAAAATCCGGTGGTTTGCATTATTTGTATGTTTAGCTTGAGCCAAAATAGGAATGTAGGCTAAGCGTTCTAACAACCAAACTTTAGAAATAAAGTTTCAGCGTTCAGTACTGCTGCCTTCAACATGATAGACAAATTAGTTTGAACTTATACACTTCGTAAATAACACCCGTCCTCACACAACGAAAACTTTATTGAAAGCAAGCGACCAGAAAGCCGTAGTTTATGTGTGCGATAGGGCGAGGCGAAAGGAACCATACCCCCAAGATTATTAAATTGTGTGTATAGGTAAGTTCCTGGAAAAAATTTCCCAGTTTTCTGTTAAGCTGGGTTACCCGTGAAAATATTGGGCTCTCAGAATTTTGGCCTAGTTTGCTATTGGCAGTATTTAATCATGTTTAGGTACCACCGTTGTGCAATGTTGGCTATAAACATGCATTACGCGATACCCACATGCCTTCGTCGTGTGTTAACCTATAACAGGCTAAAAACAGCACAAGGGCCACAAGATAAAGAAAAAACTTATGCAATAAGACAGTCGCAGCGCCTAAATTTATTGTTTGATTTTTATTGTCCTGGGCAGTGTAGAGTTTTTGTGTACTTTGTTTTGTCGTAAAAATCCTAAACTGAGGTATTTGAGTTGTCCTGCATTCCAGTTGCCTCCACGAAGGTAAAGAAGTCAACTTTAAAGCATCTTGACATTCCTGGTGAAATGAATTCCGTGGACCAAACCGAAGGTTTGTTACTTTTCGAATGGGTATAAGAAATCAGTGAATGTCAATCATTGGTACTTAACTACTTTAGCCCTAAGTTTTGATTCCGCCATAGCCCGTCCGTTGTGTTTTTCTGAGAAACACGAAAGACAGGGGTTCAACACACTAAAACAAAGGTTAACAAATCCCTGACCTCGAAAACATTCATAAAAATAACAGAATGATAATGAGGCAAAAAGCTTGTTTGTTTGTTTCGTTTTTATTCTTGGTGGTCAAAAAAACCCCAGCACCCCCATGCTTATATTGAGTATGTCATCAAGCTGCCTGCCACGTTGCTAATCTGTTCTCATTTTGTTTTGTTTTTTATTTGTGAAAGTTTTTAACTTTAATTTGGATTAACACAGGGATTAGAAGTAGAACCCACAGCCTTGTAACCACATGACTGTTGATCTGTTGGTGCTGACTATCCTGGCAGTACAACAGTTTAATAGCAAAGTCATTGCAATGTGAAAAATAAACCATCATGTCACCAGGCCCACTTTTATGTATGACTTTACACTTGTAAATCGACTGTTCTTAGCTATGTTACTGAATATGTGACTAAAAGAGAAACATGTCTAGGCAAACTTTTATTAATTCCTTTTTGTAGGCACTACATTTTCTAAGGTTTATTTTTTGGGCATGAAAGTTTACCATACGTGGGTTCTCACAATTTAAAGCAGCATACTTGCATTTAAGAATGTAATTGTACTCTTCAGGCATTCAGATGATGACCATTTGTGTAATTGTTAAAACAATGGTATAGATTTTTGTTTGCATGACATTCCTTGAACCTTAGATTGAATTTAAACTTGCCTCTAATTAGGGTGTTAAATTTTTTGCAGATTTAAAGGCCTTTGAGCGAAGGATTATGGAATATATTTCCTTCCTACAACCATCAACGTCAAGATGGAGAAGTATGTAGTTTGTCACTAAACGGATTGTCAAAGTATAAATCTGAATTTTCACTTTATTTTTTTAGTTATTCTGATTATTGTATCAGTCTGTACGGCAACTGGAGCATGGTTGTGGCTGATGGATCCAAACACATCAAGGGTATAACCTAGATAGTATGATGTATGATTAGAAAGAGTTTGATTACTTTGTATAAGTTTTTTGGCCAATTCACCAATACAGTGTGACAAAAAGAGATTTGAAAGTTGAAATTTTTTGGTGCACTGTAGAAAATCTAAGGTGCTTTATTTACCACAACAAAATGACATGTTTCATATTTTATTGGCTTTGTAGAATCTATCAACTTATTTAAAAATCAAACCTTTTCAGGAACCTTTTTTAAAATCACTGTGGCTTCATCCTTTTTTCACCTTCAGCTCTGTGATATTAATTCTTCTGTTTTTTGCCGGAATCCATAAGCGTATTGTGGCACCATCGATGTAAGTTTGTAATACATAGATGTTTAAATAATATGATGTAAATTTTGCACTCCTAACCATGTTTGTCAAAAACTGGGTATTTTCTGTAGTTTTTCCATTGCATGAATGCAATTGCTTTATTTGCAGAATTGTTGGCAGGCTGCAAACAGTATTAGAAGACTATAACATGTCCTGTGATGAGGTAATATTTTATTGAATTGTAATCGCTTTAGCTTTATATTAGCACTAATTGTCCTGCTAATGTGAGAAATGGTTGGTAAAATATTTTTTGGGTGTAAAATGTTTGAGGGGTGAAGAGTTAATGATTGTTTGGGTACAGGTGCCTATATATAGCTATATATATCTCTTAATGTTTGAAGATGTATATTAAGTTTTTCACTAGCATAATTTGTTTTTGTTTTGTTATTATTTACCACTTAAAAAGTATTGTGTGTTTTGATTATGAAACAAAAATAAGGAATTCGTAATGATTCTAGAGTGGAAGATTAATACTTCGACCACGACCCGAAAACTAACTAGAACACAGGATTGGTTGTGCTATACCAGGATGGACAGTTCCCTCTCCAAGTGATTGGTGTTGTCAAAGAGTATCTGCACCTTCTGTGTGTTTGAATATGGTGCGCAGACCCTTGTACTGAAATTGTAAATGGTGATGGCATATAATTTTTTTGCAATCTGTGGCTCAAAATGTGGGTGAACTCCAACATTCATTTTTAAATGCAGAACGTTTTCTAAATGTGTGCAAATTGAAAACAAAGCACTAACACTAAGCATCAAATAAATTCTCCGCCCAGCACTAAGCCTAAAAAAATGGCGATGCCAAGTATTGAGTATTTAGCTTGGCCTTGCACATTCCCTGTGTCTATTATATTTTTTGTCTGAAATTGTGTGTGGTGATTTTCCGCCCAATGAAATACACTTTCTGTAATAATTTTGTTTCAGGCAAGCAAATGTACAACCATGGGATATTTTTTTTTGACATCCCCATTTAGGAAATAGCATCCAAAATTAACTTAAGGTTTGCTTTATGTTATTACTACCAAATAATACTGTAAGCGTTCTGTATAGTGTTCTTCGTTACTGCACAGAATTGTCGGTCACAAAATCAAATTTGCTGTCATCGAACAGAATAAATTAAGTTGTTTATGCCGGCAAAAACTCGCCACGGTTTGGTGCGTAACAATATTGCGCATCATCAAGCTTCGTTGTGCATGGAGAGTTATAGGTTTATAGGCTTAGGCAATGGGTAAAGGTAGACCAGACCAGACCAACGAAAAACGCGGACCACTTAGTTTTCCTCGGCGCTGTGGATATCTAGTAATTTCCAACACAATTAAATCACTGATTGCAATCAAAACCAGATTTTTAGCTGAAAATAGCATTAAATTATCATTTCTAAAAAAATCCAGGACGAAAACCTCCAATAGGAGGAATGGGAGCAGGATGAACTTCATCTAATTGACCCCCTAAAAAACACCCAGAACATCTATGNTGGTGCTCTACCCTCCACATACAGCTCCCTGTTTGTACCTGTTACGTCAGTCCACAATCACAACACCAGAAGCGCTGACTGCCAGAATTATTTCCATCCCCGAATAAGCACCGCGATTGGTTCAAGGTCAATTTGTCATCGAGGTCCAAAAGTATGGGAAGAAATACCACACGTCACAAAGTCGCTCTCACGCTCCTCCTTTATGAAAAAATATCGCTTACAGCTACTAAACCAATACGACTCCTCCACACCTGAAACACCTCCGCTCCCGTGCCCTCACACACACATTACTTAAAATCAGCTTTGTCTTCTTTTCACCCTTTTCCATTTGTTTTCCTCCAGTTTTATCTTAGTGTTGTTTTTTACTGTTTTTATGTTTTTTTTTTAACTCTAGCAACTCATATAAATGAATTACATTAATCAGTCACACAAAAGAACAAAAAACTGCCGTAGGATTTGACTGTTTCAGATCAGCCAATCGGGATGAGGATAGTGCAGCACCCTCCAAAGCGAATCACCATCTGAGATCTCCGACATCGATCTTACTACAGCAGAGGAGGGGATGCGCGGCGGAAGCTGCCGGACCACCTGTCTTCGCCGTCAGTGACTGTCCTCGGGACACCCGGGTCTGCCTAACGGATCACAGGAAACGTTCCGAGGAACCGCGCTGGTGTTTCCGTTTAGGCGGGTTTGATTTGGCCAGCAGA
>QXVZ01020756.1:14389-81949 GCA_008931825.1 Phallusia fumigata | reverse complement strand
AGGAGGGGATGCGCGGCGGAAGCTGCCGGACCACCTGCCCTCGCCGCCAGTGACTGTCCTCGGGACACCCGGGTCTGCCTAACGGATCACAGGAAACGTTCCGAGGAACCGCGCTGGTGTTTCCGTTTAGGCGGGTTTGATTTGGCCAGCAGAACCTGCGGGTTCGACCACCGTTCTATGCAACCGGCTGTACCCCGTCAGTTTGTGCGGTCGGTTGCGATCCTACGGCAGAACACACCCAGTACACTTCAACCACCTTTCGAAACAGGACACTTGACTCGATAACCTATGGTTTTTTCGGTGTCCTTGCTGTTTTATGAAACCTTTTAACGATGACGAATTGATGAAGTGACAATGCAAATAAATAAACTTGACTTGACTTGACTTGACTTGACTTGATAATTTAATGCTAGTTTCAGCTAAAAATCTGGTTTTGATTGCAATCAGTGATTTAATTGTGTTGGAAATTACTAGATATCCACAGCGCCGAGGAAAACTAAGTGGTCCGCGTTTTTCGTTGGTCTGGTCTGGTCTACCTTTTACCCACTGCCATAGGCTTATCTTCAGAAAACTATCGCAGCACGTTTGGTTTACATTTAGCAGTCTGCTGTATTTGGTGCAAAATAACAATTGGGATGTACCTGATTTGAAACCCTGTGAGTGAAAAAAAGGCTGCAGCTTAAATTCTACCAAAAGAACCCAGTGGCAGTACCCAGTAGCCAATTGTGGCCTGCAAGCATTGTTGCCTCAACAAAGTTGTCGTTTCGCAGAGGGTGTTTCCCTTTGACCCACTTCATTTTGACTGCTCGTCTAACTGCCTCTTAAGCAAGTGTTCACGGATTTATGTGCGTCTAACATCTTGATCGTCTGGATCAGTCACACTAGCTTAAAGTAACACAAATAAGTTGTTTTGTATGTGTTGTCTAATGTAGAAAGTAAAAACTTTGTTATGAGTTTACGATCTGTACAGCGCAAACTTTGCAAAGTATTTCCAAGAAGAGTTTACACCAGGTATTTTGCACAGTTATAAGTGGATTAGTGTAATAAAATGCCTATAATATTGTGAACAAAAAATATTTGCCAGAACTACAGGTTATCTGTTTTTAAATTTATGTTTGTTACAGTGTAACATGCCTGTTTGCCAAGGATGAAAACTCTGCAAAAGGTAACAGTTAAATAGTGCTTGTGTAATTGAAATATTGCCCAAGTACGCCTTGCCATCACTTCTCATCTAACTCACTGAACTATATTTGCAGATTTGAAGCCACGTACAAGGGATCACATGAAAAGAACGGAACACAGTCCACGACAGAAATCGCTATGCACAGCTGAAGTGGTTAAGATTGACAGTTTGTCAAGTTCAATCAAGGGACTACAGCTTTTTGTCTCAGAAAAACAAAGATCAGATGCAAACTTCAAGGTATTCATAGTTAACTTGGAGGACTATTGGATTTACAAACCATACTCTTGTACAACTTTAGGCTGGACAGTGGGTGGATATGTTTATCCCTGGTGTTGACACTATAGGGGGATTTTCAATCTGCAATTCTCCGAAAGATCTAAAAGATAATGGAATAATTGAACTGGCCGTAAAATTTAGTGATCATCCCCCAGCTCACTGGGTCCACACTAAGGTATATTGAAGTGTTGGTTGTAGGTTGCTTAAAATAGTTTACTTTCCTTTGAAGAAGAATGTAATAAATCAACCAATATATTTGAAATGTGACTCTACAATGCAAAATAAGCATACCTTAAACAATACCAATTTAAATTGATTTTTTGTTTTTAGTGCAAGGTGGGCAATAATGTCCAAGTAAGAGTTGGTGGGAATTTTTTCTATACACACAAACCCTTTTACAACACATTACTAATTGCTGGAGGCGTCGGGATCAACCCCTTGCTCTCAATATTTTGGCACAAAAGGTTTGTATTTGTTTGTAGTATTTAACAATAGATTTTTTTATCACAGAAAAAAATAACTAACAATTAGAACAAACAATCCATTCCAAGATGTCACTAGCACAGTCTTTTTGCCCTGTTATTACCTTCAAAGAAAACACCCTGCATTAACAACGAAAATTTTTTTCAGGGATAGATTTTGTGATGTTGCTGATTCTACAAGCAAACTGGAGGGCAAAACTGCTTTAATCTACAGTGCAAAAACATGTGAAGACCTAATATTTCAGGTAAAACTTATTTAGGAATATCGTAATAAAAATATTTCTTTGATTTTTATTTTATTCTTTGTTAAGGATAGATTTTGTATTCATGCCTTACTATCTATCTCATAGTACGGATTGATTATGGACCCAAAGCACTGTCAGCTTTAAAATTGTCAAATTTGTTTTTCAGGACAAAATTAAAGAAATTTGCACGACAACAAATGCACTCTGTCATTTTCATGTTACAAAGGAAAAAGTGAAGGACAAACATGCGTATGAGACACCATTTACTTCAATTACAGAATCTAAAGTATCTGCAAAAACTATATCGAATATGACAAAGCAGCTACCTCAGCAAATGACCAATTGCTATATATGTGGCCCACCAGCCTTTATTGAGAGAGTTGAGGACTATTTAATAGCATGTGGTTATCCGATGAACCAAATACACTATGAAAAATGGTGGTGACCGTTTTTTGAGTGGTGAAAATTTCAGCATGAAATTGGATGCTCCTTATTTACAGCTCAGGCAAAAAAACCTAAATGTTTTGTTTGCATATTTATTTGAGATTTGTTAGAAATCTTTCATAAAAATAGTAGAAATCTTTTTGTTAGAAATCTTTCATAAAAATAGTGCTATTGTAATTACTGTTGTATTTTGTTGTTACATGCAATATGATATTTGCAAAACATGTTCCAGTCATCACTGTATTTTACAAAAATTATCTGTAAAGTTAATTTAAAAAAAATCAACAATAGCTTGAAATTTCGCAGTTCCTTATTTATGGCAAAATTTGTTTTGCTAAATTGTTTAGTTTCTTGTGACAAGGATACCAAAAGCATGGCTGAAGCTCAAAAACGGAGAATGATAACTCTTTATAGTTTACTAAATGGTTTTAGTTAAATGTTTTCTGTTTTCAAACTGTGACCTTTGTGCTAGACATGCTGCTGTTGTCTTATTGTGTTTGATAACAATGTTTTAAAGACTTGCCATTTTTCACATCCTAATTTGTCGCACAAAACAAAGAGTGAAAATATTTGCAAGTTTATATTTTTCTTGATTGCAGCTTAGCATAAGATTATTCTTAAAACTATGTCATTGTCACTGCTGCAACGCTTTGGATTAACCTTGTCAACTACTCTACATCAAAGTCATGTTCTTGAGCACAGCAGGGCCCTGATTGCCAGAAGATTAACTCAATGTTGCAGGATTCATTCTGAACAAAACAATTCGACACTTATCGAAGAAAGGCGACTTTCCTCTTGTGCCAGATTGTGTAGAATGCACCCCCAAGCTTATGAGCAGAAGTCAAAGGATTCGAACTCAAAATCAGTACAGATGAACCAGTTCTACAGTAAACTTAAAGGGGCAATCAATGGTATGTATGCATGGAAATATGCTGTACACGGTCATGTTCTGTCCAACTGAACACTAAACAACACAGTTCCAAGCTTGAGAAGTTTTAGTAATGTAACAGTGGATTGATTGCTTTTTGTGTTTCCCCAATGCCAAAATGTTCCCACTTTTAAATTTTAGGTGGCAAGTTTGCATGACAAAACTAAAATGACCTTACATGGCTCTTGAGTGTATGATTAATTTTAACAAGGTACACATATACCTAGTATTAGTGTTTTTAAATTAATTTGTAGGTTTCATACAAAGCTGGACCAATATTGGTTCAGAAACAGTCATCTGTGTTAGTTTACTCTATAGCCCCAGTCCTTACCCCGCTAGCTTCCAAAATATAAAACATTTGTTCATTTTTTACATGAAATAGCTGTTTGAAGAGGTTGAAACTTTTACATGTGGTGGATTGGTTCATTGTGATGTGTCATCCCTTTGTTTGACCCTTTAACCTTGTCAGTACTGACATCAGAAGCACCACAAACAAAAGACGTTTTTGGTTGTGTTAGTGTTTGTATGTGAAATTTTACGACTGTGGAAGTTATCATTACAATACAATGAATAAAATGACAACCTGTGTGGGTAGGAAAAGTTCAATTTGGTTCCAACCCTTTCTTTGTGTGGGGCACAATAAGGGACACCCCACTTTTCCCTCAAAGTTGGGTGCGAGAAACTTTTCCCCTAAAATGTATTTAAAAACAAACAGTGTTTAAATAGGATAAAACCTTTCAGTTTGGAGGTTGGGTCAATGTTGTGTATTAATTGCTTTGTTCAGCATTATAGCCCCAGCAGTTGTCTACCAAAACACCCAATCAAAATTACATGTGTTTAAATACCCATGTGTTTTTCCTGCAGAAACAATAATATAATAAAAAGGGTGATAGTGGGGTCGTTTCAACCCCTTAAACCTAATGTACAACTTGTTAATATTTAGCTGGAGGAGGTGAGAGGGATCCAAAGAAAAATGCCGTACTTGCCAAAGTTATTAAAGATCACCAAGGAGTTTTGCGCAAAGGAGGACTCAGTAGGTTTCTGGAAAACAAGGTACAGTTTTTGTCTTTTTAACATCTTCATGGTTTTTATTGCTTTGTGTCATAATTTATCTTTTATTTTCTACATTATGACTTGATTTGTTGAGAAGGGTGGAAAGGATATGAAAGAATACACTGTACACATTAAAGGTCCCACTGGATTACAAGTTGTTGTGGAAGCAGGTACTACAAGTCCAAATGTTGCAAAAACTGTCATCAGAGCGGCTGCAAACAAAGCTAAAGTGTAAGTAAATTAGCAAAAGCCTTAAATGGGCAGGTAATAATCAGTTTTACTGTTTATCTTGCCCTGATTTCAATTAAAAAATTTTCCAACATTTCAGCAAGTTTGAGCCACAGGGAATTAGTCCCGCATTTGAAATGAAGGGAGTAGTTCGTGTTGATCTCCCTATTGATGGAAAAATCCCTGATGAAGATGATGCCACATCACTTGCAATTGAAGTTGGTGCAGAAGATGTTGAAATCGAAACACATTGTTTAACTGTGAGTACATTGAACTTGTTATTAGGGATGTTCAAAGTAGAATAGCTGACTAAGTTGTTTCGAATCCAGAATGTCAAATCCAAGTCTTATATCAATTTTGGCAAAATGACACACAGAATTGCAAACAACAATAAAAAACTTTTTATTTAACTTTGAAAAGTACCCCATGCCTTCTACATTTGCTAAATAATGTCAGATGTGCGGTCGTTACAGTGGCAGACGAAGATTGTAAAAATGTGTGAAAGGCTTGACCAGCAAGGCAAGTGCTATTTTCCGCCCTGACGCCACTACTAATGTACAAGTAGAACAAGTTGCGCGACCAAACGACGCATTTTTTGCTGATACTGCGGAAAATTCAACCTCGTGGCGATACTTACTTGTTACGTCTTTGTGTTATTGTTATTGCGACGGTGGATGCGCTGCTTAGAATTAGCTAATAAAGGAAACGAACCCCGTTGTATGGGCGTTGTTACGTCGGTTTATGCCACTCGCATCAACACACGGTGCATGTGAACTTGCGCACGCTCGTTTACACGCCTTTGGAGAAAACAATGACGGTTTCCAATTACCCGATGTAAACGGCAAATTTGGATTCGAGTCCTTACGATTCAATGTTCTACCTTGAACATGCCTTGTTTTATGAAACGTATTGGGTGGCAAAGAATACATTGCAATCGTTTTACAAATCTTTGCAGAGATTAAGGTCAGGGCATGCTCTGTTGCTTCTCATGCATAACTTTTTTCAGCAGGAACTGATTTGTGCTATTTTTACTGGTCACTAAACAATACTGTTAGCCAGCAGTCTTGATGTGCGTTATGTTGATTAAACCTAATATCACGTTTTATGCTACCCTGATATCATTTAACCCCAGGGCACCATTTTAGGCTTCATTAAAGTTGGGTTTGTCACTTGCCCATTAATCTGAATTTTTTCATATTACTTCTTACACCTTTTACTTCAGTTTTACTGTGACAAGAAGGATGCCAACAGCGTATCCGACGCTCTTAGAGAAAAAGGAATCGAACAAATATTAGTAAACGTTGAACTCGTACCGGTGGAATTTGTACAACTTCCTGATGAAATTAAGGCAGGATTTGAAACATTTGTGGAAGTTTTGGATCAAATTGGAGACAACTCGACTTATGTTTTTGAACTACGACGGGTGATCAGCAACATGGAGTGACGAAATTTGTTGCTGTCCCTTTTCTACATGTCGTCGCGAGGACGGGATAAGACTGGAGGGTCCTGTATTGTGTACTGCGCACTTTGTCTTTTTGAATTAGTTTCTCAGTAATTATTCTCATTCAAGATTATTTGTTTGTTTATTTTCTTTCTCGATTGGCGAAACAAAGCATGGATAGGTTGTTGTTACGACAAGCCCACTGTCGACAGACTCTCATTTCGGGTTTTTCTTGCGAGGTTTTTATTTGATTTTTGAGGGTTGATAGCTAAATTCATTTCAACCTATTTGGTTCCGCTCGCTGGGTGCAATAAAGTTTCAATAGTTGTTCGTTAAAAAAATACAAGCGTTTGTGACTTAAACCCACAACCATGTAAATTCTAGTGGTTTGCACTTGCTATTTGGCAACTGAAAAAGCAACGGTGGATTGTAAGCAAGTGTCGGAAATGTAGCACATCGAAGGTGTCGTAATCTGTGCAACGTTGGTTGCACCAAGAATAAAAGCAACTTTTGTGCAAGTCGCTGAAAGTTTGTAGAACCTTGACAGGGTTTTGAAGTCAGAGTCATTTTCCTTGGAAAATTTGATCCAATGTTATGAAGGTTATGCTTCGCTTAACACCGTCCATTTTTCCACAAATTTCATTTCGACTCTTAATTATGTTTTGTGGTGAAACGTGCAAAAAACTGCAGCTTTTTCCCGCTTGATACAACTAAATAACATTTTTTGCTTTCGGTTATCAATCCTGAATTGCACAAAACCCGTTTGTGGTTACAAACCATGAATGAAAAAAACAAAATTCTCGCCCTGCAAAGAAACTCACGTCAAAGACAGTCTTGTCATTTAAATTGTCACATGGGCATTCTTAAAATGATTTATTTTTAAAAGACGAGTCCACGAAAATACTGTTTAAAAAATCATGGTGATTTACGAAACTTCAAACGATTCGAGTTGTCAACATTTTGATTGAGGGGCACACATTGTTTTCTTTTTGTTTTTACCCCAGTTTTTATCTCCAACCTTTTCGTGTTTCAACACACAGATAGGCATCTGAAAGTGCGCTGTCCCCGAAGGGTGGTAAGTACTAAGTAGGGTTCTTCGTAAAGGTTGTTAATCCCCAATTAAACTGGGTCGACCTAGCCCAGCTGTGGCATAAGACTGTTGAAAACAGGCTTTTATTTTGAGCAGCTATGTAGTAGCAGTTGTTTATAGCTGGACCTGAAAGTCAGCTGCCGCATGCGCAGTACCATGCAGTTGTGTGTTTCTTTGCAATGTAAAAAGCGCACACTTTAGTTTCAGTTGAAGATGCTATATCTTTTCACTGTTTTAAAACATGCTGGGGACACAAAACTACACTAGGGTTGCCAACCGTCCTTTATTTCAAAGGACAGTCCTTTATTCAGCTCTATTTGTCCTTGTCCTTTATTGAGATTTGAAATACCACTGTACGGAAACAAATTTATCGTAATATACAATAATGTAGTGATGAGGCCCATCACAAAATCGAGCCCTAATTTGTTATTAAAGAAATCTATGTGAGAATACTTGTAATAGTAGTGCCAAAATTTTATGTCATCATTAGATCGAAATATTAATTAAAAGTGTGTCTTCGAGACGTGATAAAATGTCAATTAAGTTTTTGTGCCCTTTATTGTAGCTCAACAGAGTTGGCAACCCTAAACTACACGCATAAATCAATCTTGTCGGCATATGGGCTGGGGGCATAGGGGGCACTTGCCCCCTCCTGGAATTCCGAAAAATGTGCTCTATTAATCATATGTACTGTTCTGTTAAAAATCTAAAGAATAAAAAAGTATTTATGTATTAATATTCGCCCCCTCCTGGAAAGTTTTCTGCCGGCGCCAGTTACAAAGGGGCCCATGACCGAAGGACTGTTGATAAAAAAACGTTTACATTTAAACACATTGTTAGTTCTGCCGTTAACAAAAAAATCATGTTCTTGGATGTGTATTTGGGACCAATCGCTACTGTGACGTAACAGTGGATAAAAAAAACCAGTACAGAGCTTCCCAAACTGGGATTCGCGACCCCACAGGGAGTTGCGTGACAAGTTTTTGGGTCGCGAATATGCTAATTTATAACACATTTACACAAATGATGTGCTGACTTTAGGCACGGAAATACAAAAACAAATGCAGAACTCATAATTTAACTGCACATAATCTCGAAAAATTACGTGATAGAAGCAGACAGCTAAAAATGAACGCCATGCCTGTGACACAGGTGGATATTTTTCGTTTGTTTCGTCAATTTAGCGGTTTGTTTGTGCTATAAAAGTGCGCGGAAAATTTTTAATAAATTAGAAGAAATTGCAGATTAGAAAGTTTGGAAAGCCCTGATCTAGTGGAAAGAAATTTTCTGCAGTTAACTTTTTCAGTTTTTGGCTACATTTTTTCCGAAGCAGGGATCATTTGTTTTTTTCATTCCAAAAGTAGTGGGAAAAAGATTGACTTACTGCAATTACAAACGAACCCCCGAAAAAAGTTTTTAAATTTCTGACAGTTTGACAGATTAATGGTTTTCAAATAGATATAGTGTTCACGCAACGAGATAGCAAATACGGGGCGGCACAGGGGCAGACGAAACGGCGTTTATTTTACGGCCTGCTTCTCAATGTAGTCTTGATAAGGTACGGGTCTTTATGACATGGCAAACAAACAGTGGCAAATGATTTTGATTAGCAAACAACGCAGCGCATTTTTCAGTTTCCACAAACACTGTAAAACTTGTCGTAAAATTGGGACCACCGCGATGTTTTACAATCTCTATGTGGTCATCTGAAAATGCTGTTGGAAAATATGAACTGGGCGATTTTGTGGGTCAGGCGCTTGGCAATGTTTGTCTTGTCGTTATGGAGAATTATAGACTGCAGCGGATACTTTGTCAGGAAAAATTGTGGTAATTAGTCTCTTAGGTTTTGGAAAGTACAGAATCAGTGCAAAGTTAAGACACTGCCACAACGCCAAGTTGTCTTGCATAAAGTCGAGTTATATTTTCTACAAAGTATAAACAAGACAGTTAGATGGATGATGGCTAATCCTTTTATAAATGTATTGTTCAAAAATCCAACTTCGGATCAACTTTGCCAACTCGTTTGATGGCAATCTTAGCTTTCAAGTTCGGAGTATTCAGAATTACTTACCAAGCAAAATTGGGTTTAGCAACAAACAGCTATACACAGCGTTTTACGAGTGATGTTGGTAATATCAGGGGTAGCCAAACCAGCGGCTCGCGAGCCCCATGCAGGTATTTGCAACTATATGTAGGTGGCTGTTTGTATTTGTTTAAGATGTGCGGGAAAATGTATACATTTTGTTACAGTTTTATTGACATTTTTTAAGCCAACCCAAACAACTGCTAGTCGTGCCACTGCAATGTGCGTGGAATAATAATTTACCTTCATTTCGCCTTGATGCGTTAAAGGCACACATATTTAAATTTTACTTATTTGACACATGTTGGATAAATTAAGGATAGTACCTTTTTCGTTGAAAAAAGTAGTACAGTGACGCCATAATATTGTGTAAAACTGATACGTCATAACCTTGTTTGTTCTTGGAAAGTTTTTAATGACGTTTTAACAATCATGGTGAAAGATCGTGCAAGATTTGCGTCTTCTGTATCAAATGCAACGCAAAAGAGAATTTAAAATCCTGAAGAAATGTTAGTAACCAAAATACCATGTAAACACCATTAAACATCTTCCTCATTCTCTCGTCAACAACATCGTCTTAGTCGATTGTCAATCAATATTTTGCCAATGAATTTTACTACATCGGCGACAAACGTTAGCCAAAGATAACTGAATGCGTCATAGGTCGCTGAACGATTTTCCTTGTAACCAAACAACGGAGCAGATGTAAGGCACCAAACTGCCCACGGGTCATTTGTAACCATGGTTACCACGCTATGGCGTCATTCTTGTGGTAGTCGTATATTAGACGGTGCTTGATGGCTTGTAGGGTTATTAATTGCAATTTCAAGAGGTGGACAGCGGTTTGCAAATAGGTACACAGATGTTTAAGAAGGTAAAACTGAAAGTTCTTCTACGTTTCTGGGCTTAGGTTTCTGTGTACATGCTTACTTAAATCGGATATATAGGAAAGTAAACTACTGTTTTACGATCACTTAAAATTTATTAGTACGATTTCGCCATTTGGTAAGTTACGCGTGCTTTCCATCTGTTTGAACTTTTTGAAAAATTGCAAAGATTAACATCATGGCGCAGCATATATTTGCCAGAAAACTATTAGTTTGGAACAGACTTTCAATAAATGTTTTTAAACTCAGCATTTATGAATTTAAACATTTACGCATAAGTTTTCATTTTTGACCTTTTACGGTAATTGAAGTGGAATGCTTGCATCTGTGTTAGCCACACAGCCAAAATCAACAAAATTGTTCCGCAATTAGCAAACAGACTAACCTTTCCGAAATGGACGCCCGCGACAGGCCAACGTCAAACAGAGGAGGAAACACCACGCTGAATAACGCCCCGGCCGCTGTCAAAAAGCGGTCGTTAGCTGTTAACAACAAGGACAAAGACACCACTTCAACAGGCAGCGATAAAGAGCTGGTGATAGCGAGGAAGGTGGACAATCCTTTGCCAGCCAAGTCGACGTTTACAAACCATTCAAGTCGCACTGCTGAGCCGCAGTACCGAAGGGGCTCGTTTTCGGAGATTTTACCAGGCCTGGAAGCTTTCAGAACCAACAGACTACATTCTACTTCAAGTAAAGGTTAGTCTGGGTATTTAATCTGAAATGATTGTGTTTTTTATAGTTATGTTTATGTTAAGATGCATAGGAATATGTAAGTACGTTATGTAGTCTCCGGGTTGCATTCGCAACCAACTTCGATGATTTGTCTAAAGTTTACTTTTGTGGTGACTTGACACCATCGAGTTTTATGCGCTTGGGGTAGCTAGGATGTAGGATGAGTTTTTTCGAACTAAGTTTGCTTAAATGTGAAACGGACCGACATACCAAATTGCCGTTGCGAAAAAATGCTGACTTATGACCAAATTGACTAAGACCTTGCAAGCACCGTTTGACTTGGGTCACAACTAAGGTTGATTTTCTGTTAGTTTTATTTATTAAATTGAACGCATCTATGTCAACTACACTACTAAATGAATTAAAAATGTTTTTTATTGTTTATGTACAAATTATTAAATAGCAGAAGTTACGCTATAACAAATTTGCCAATTGCGTTTTGTATCTTACTTTTTTATTGCAACGTGTTAGTGCAAATTGGTAGTTAGCTGCTGTTCTTTTGCCAAAAAGTGCAAGAAGGGTAGGCATACAACCCATAACGATGTTTACTTAACGTGATTCGTTGTGTCAATAACATAAAGCGCCCTGTTGTAACAACACTCTTCCAAGCGCAAGTATCGGATTTGTCCCAAACTAATAACTTTGCTTTTAAAATTGTTCACACACAGGTCATTCCACCACACCTCTGCTAGAAACACGCAAAAAGTACAAGAACATGAAGAAAAAGGAAGATCGTTTAAAAGTTGCCGTCAGAGTTCGACCATTTATATCCTTTTTTGTCGTCACAGGTATGGGTTTTGCAAAAGTGCTGTAAAAAAACCAAAACATTGTTGGATTGTAAAATGTGTCAATATTTGATGTAATGCAGGTTTGACCGCACCCCAATGTTTCTTCATATTTTATATCTTATACTAATCAAAAAGATAACTTACACATCACTAATTTCACATATATACTCTTTGGGCATTAGAACGTTTACATCTAATTACCTTTGTTTGTTAGTTCCAGTATACTTAGACATGTGCCGTTTATCACATGTGTCACTTTCATAAGGTCGCAAACACATTTCTCATGTTTAAGCCAACGCCCAACTAAACAACGCATAGCGTCAAACCAGGCGCCACAATCGTAAAACGCATTCACGTGGTACTGTAATACCGGACAATGACCCAAAAACATGGTATAAATGTTCGCTTATTGCCTGAGCAAACAGGCCAGATGCGACCTGCCCAAAGACGTCCCACATACAATCATAGCATCGGAATTTTGCTTTGATTTCTGTGATCGTTTATGGCTGAACCTGTATCGTGGACATAATCTCTTTTGTTGCCTAACCCCTCAAGTCACAACAAGTGGGGAAACAGGGCAGCTGAATAAGTGTACCGCAGAAGTGCCACGACGTGCCTAAATCTTCAATATCTTGTTGGTAAAGTACATGCATCGTTTGGCGACACAATGGCTTTACATGCCCTAAATGCCAAAAGATTTGTTTGTTTAAAATACCTAAACAAAACTTAAAGTTTAAACCAGTACAAAAATGCCAACTCCAAAGTGCCAATTCAGCGCTTTTTGCCTCATAAATGGCATGCCGTAGCTTTCAAACAAAATCTAACTTGACCTCGATTTTCAAATTGACCCTGTCGAAAAGACCGTATTGTATTTTATCCGAAACCAATACCACTGTACAAAAGGAATAATTTTCTCCCTATTAAAATTATTGAAAATCATCATAGTGTCGTTTGCCCAAATCGAAGTCATTGCTTCTTCGCCAAAACGACGCCCTCTAAATTCTAGTGCCCAATTTGTCAACACGTGGTAACGACTCGGCAAACACAATATCCATAGCGACGCGTACCTCGTTTACAAATTTGTGGGCTTGATAATTATCGGTCCCGCGGACAAAGCCGTAAATTTAATTTGGCATTTTACGTTTTGAGCAGTGCTGGACATTGAGGCAGTAAATCGTCAATTTATTGGTACTCACATCTGTAGACAAACAATTGATGGGAATGGCTGAAGAACGATCTAAATCAGAGTATTTTTAGCGTGGCTCTTTTGAAACCTTATTAAACTGCTGAAAAAAAAATAATATCACTATTACTAATGCAACAGCCGATAAAGCCAAGAACACTAGTCAAACGACTTTCTTTACAACGCTAAAAAGTACTTTAAAACGTTTTCTGCTATTATCGACGTCAATTACGACAGTTTGTTGGGTTGTAATCTCGGGAGATTGTTTGAAATAGACATTTTCCCGTAGATCCCTATAAAGTTAAGGTTTCTAATTTTGCTCTGACATCGAAAAAGGTTAAAAACAACTGACTTGAATGTTTTGCGCTGTCATGGAGTTGCCAAGCAATTGGTTTGCGAACATATTCGTTAAAAATACCACGCGTTGAGGTTAAATTTATGGGGGAAATTATTAAAATTAAACGTGGCGGTTTTCTGCCTTGTGGTGAAAATCTGTCACGTTCCGAGAATAAAAAAGAAATGTTTTCTCCTAATCCCTCAAACTTTTATTTTATTCATAGTTTTAACGTTGTCACCAACACACCATAATTTTCTAATTTATCAGCCAGTACTTCTAATCACAATGTTATGCCAATGCACAAAATCCCTACTCAAAGTAAAATTCTGCTTTGTGGGCTTTTTACACAGAAAGTCTCTTTGTCACACTGATACTTTAATGAGAAAGTTAGTGCACGCAGCGCTTTGTCCGTTTCGCTGCGACCAATCTTCAAAGACATGTGACTAACGTTTTTATGAATACTTCCAGAAACGTTTTTTTCCGAACGACATGAGGCTGCTTAAAATTTGGCGTAAAACTCGGCAACAAAACACCAGACACTAAACCATTCTTTAGGTCAAAAGGATCCTTTAAGCGGTTTCTAACGCCAAATATAGCGAAAAAGGAAAGATAATTTAACCACTCAATGCGTTTAAAATTTACAGCTTTACCTACAATACAAGCGTCAGTTTCAGATTCTTTACTGCTATACCATTTCACAACCGACATGGTCCCTAACATTTAACGCTAGGTGGCGATGACGAGTCACGACAATAAATCTTGTCGGTCGGTTGATGCAATAAAGCAGTGAGTATACCCGCGTACATTGGAAACGTTTTAAACACTGATACGCGAAAGTTTATAAGCGCCCTCGGAGGGAACGACCAGCTATAGGCCCTCCCTCTGCGCTGCAGTGACGCCACAATAGTCTTACGTCATACGCTTCCATGAGCTCTCGGCATGTAGTCAAAACATCATTGGTAAATGTAAGATAACGGGCACTGCCTGTGCTATGTATTTGGTTTCGGTAAGTGTAGTTCAAAGTTGTAATAAACAAGGTCAGGAAGTTTTGCAGTATTGCATATTTCCTAAAGAGAGGTAAATATTGCAGAGCATTCAATGAGCAACTACAATAAAGCAGGTAAAACAAATGGTATTCTCAGCTAGTGCTATTCTTACAAACTTTGTTTTTGTGTGTAGGTAGAATATATTTTAAAATCGTTTCAAAATTCTGTAAACGACAGATTTAGATTTCAGATTTGTTTCCAATATGATGGTAGAACTATATTTTAAACTGTTTTGCTTGCCTAAGGTCACTCAAATGCTGAACTAAATAGGAAAGCTTATCAGACCATATAGCCTCAACAAAAACTCTTAGGAAATCAAGCGCAGTTTTGGTGTAAATAGGTTACTAAAGCTTGCTAAAAATGGACCATATTGAAAGACCGACTACTGCTTCACAAGATCCTTGTCCTGATCTTGCAAAGCTTGATTACACAAAAGTTCGCAGTCCGTCTTCGCTAATGAGACTCAAGAAAGCGGAAACGTTGCCGAAAATGTATGATTTTGCGTTTGGTCCCGTTCAACCAAGTGGTAAGTCCAAAAATTGCATTTGTATGTTTGCTAAAAGATCAACACAAGATGCGCCCTGGAGCTACGAGCATTTCAATCTGTGGCTCACGTGTAAAAAAGGAAACGAGCAGTTTTAGTAAATTAGTGTCGATATCCCAGCGTGACAGTGACAGGTTTTGGCAGAACTGCTCAGCTTTCAGCAAACGTAAAATTCAACATTTATCGATTAGTTGTGAATGACGTTTAGCACCACAACGCAAAAATTAAGAAATTACTACACTATAATGCAACACAAATTTTAAAACAAAATAACGAGCTTAATTCCACGGCAAGCAATGAAGGATTGAAACGGATAAAGATGATGATCTATTTCTCTACACTTTAGAGTTTTGCGTTTGGGTATTTTTAGTGTTATTTAGGGAAACACGAAACAAATGACGAGAAAGGCAAATCATCAGTTTGCAAAACACACAGGCGGGCGAAGGTGGCTTTAGTCACAGTCACGCATCAGTAATCAATTGCCACAGCAACATAGCGCGCAAGAGCAACGCTAAATGAGACTTTGTTATTGTTCCACGAGGCAGGACGCGTTGGTTGTGTAAATTGTACACGGCCCTGGTCCTGGCTCCCACAGGTCTTAAGGTTAATAATCGATTGAGCACTTTAGGGTGGAAGGTGTATTTAGCCTGGTGACCTTAGGTTTAAAATCACAAAAACAGTTTTATATTCCATTGGCCGGCTCCTTGTAAAGGTTTTTCCGTTCGTTTATAGGATAGTAGCTTGAAACTGGCAATAAAATGGGTTTGGATCTATTGCCGTTTTTTAAAAACTAGGCTGTAGCAACTTAACGAAAGTCTAGGTGACATTAGGTTTAATTTTTGCAGAATATGTTGTTACCCTTAGTTTATGGCACAATCTAAATGTCAACACTAGTTAACGGTGTGTAAACTTTCAATTACGCTCAGAGCCATAAACCGTTATTAAGGCAAACATGTCTGTGCAGCACAGGTAAAGCTTTTATCTGCATTTGGTAAAAAATAAGTTGCAGTTTTCTTTGAATTATAGAAGAGTCTATGCTTTTGACAGGTAATTTACGTTAAAAACGTGAGGCCCAGAAGTCAGCTAGCTATAAATATCAGAAGTCAGCTAGTTATAATCTGCAAAGATTTGCTTTGTTGTTTGGTAAAAGTCACTGACCATTTGTTTTTAGATGCAAACATATTTAAATTTGTTGCAGTTAATAGCACAACAAGAAAAACCAAGAAGATGTCCAGTAATTTAAAAGTGGCGGTTCGACTGCGGCCATTTATATCCTTCTGCTTCATTATGGAACAACTATAAAATATTTTGTATTTCTCTTGATAGTAATATTAGTAGTATGTTTTGTTCAATCAATATCAACACACCCATTAAAATATCAATAAAATGTGTCAAAGTTTTGCACAAGTTTGATGTGTTTTATTGCAGTCCAAGTTTCTGGTTCATTTAAACAAATGTTTTAATATTTGTGAACACACTTTGAATCACAGTTCATAAATTTACACAACTCAACTCGACTGTTTGTCTAAAAGATTTTTAATATCCTCCAATGTTGTCTTTGGAGCTTCGGCAAACAAGCTTTTTCTCTGTTTGTCTGACATGTCTTGGATAGGAGTTCTTTGATTCTCATTTCACAACTCCTGTCGCAGTTTTTTGGTAAACAATCCATTTAGAAACTTTACAGGACTCTCTTTAAATGAATTCTAACATATCAATGCAACAAACTGTGTAAAAATGCCATACATTTTTCTAATACCATTGTACATTAGAATATATCTCTTGCACTCATTTAGCTGATCCAGGGTACCAACTTCTTGGGCTGTAAAAGGCCTGGGCTGCCACACAAAGACCGTTACACTCTTAAATATAATAATTAACCTCATGACAATCTACTGGACAAAAAATGTGATTTGGGTGTACTTGTGATGAAATCAGTTTGTGAATAACATTTTTGTTTGACATTGAAATTAATTTCCTTGACTATCTCTTACAATGAGCGAGAGAGAACACGAAATGCAAAGTTGGTCATCGACATGAATGACAACACAACCATTATAACTGACCCTGAAGGAAGAGGTGGTGAGAAAAAATTCACTTTTGATTACTCATACTGGTCACATGATGGTTATAGAGAGCGTAACGATGGCTACTTGGAACCAGTAGACTCCCGATATGCTGACCAGGTTTGTTAACAATAAATTACAAATATTTTAACAATTAAAAACCCAATTTTTTCAAACAAAATAAAAGAAAGTGGCTGTAAATTTTGTACCAGTGTAATTTGGTATTTGAGTGTAAAAATGCCATTCAATTTTTAAAAAATACCTGCAACTAGACCATAACAAAATGGCAGTATGGACAAATCTTCAAAAGGTCAAGCAGCTGGTAATAAGTAAAGTCAACAAAGATGTCCAAATTTAACTCTGTAAATATTGGTTGGCATTTAGAACAGTAAGTTCAATACAATGGTTTTTGCGGGCAAATTTGAACTCATGTCTGTCAATATTGGACTGCTATTGAATGTGACAAATAGTTCAAACAGTTATTGGAAGTTCATTGTTTGAGAATAGGTACTGTAGTATCCAATTCCAAATTGTTTTGTTTTGCATGTTATGATATAAAGACGGATTTTATTTTTGAAGTTTTGTATTTGTCAATTAGACTGATCATTTTTTTTACCACTTTTACATACACCTTCTTTTGTGCAAGCAACTGCAATAGTTAACAGTACATAGAATAAATTATGACATTTGGTGTTGGTTATATTGAAACTATCTATGTAAATTAACAAATACTTGCCCCAATAAAAGGTAAAATAACGAACGGCTGTTAACACCACCTTGCAACCTTGAAATCGACCAACACAGTTTTCTGGCAGAAAGCGTGAGAGAACAACAAAAAACTATTCCCAAGGACAAATGTTTCCAAAATCACACCAAGGAATTCTGAAATTTGTTTGTCAATAGGCTCGAGTGTTTGACGATTTGGGCAAAGGAGTTCTCGAAAACGCTTGGAAAGGTTTCAACTGCTCATTGTTTGCGTATGGTCAGACCGGATCGGGCAAATCCTATTCCATGGTGGGATATAATCTGAACAAAGGTACGATTCGGTAACAAACATCATTCAATTGTTACCTGTAAAGGGCCTATTGTTGCGTCACAAGCCGAGTTAATACGCCACCTGCTAAAAATGATAGCCGTGTTTGTAAAGAATCGCGAGAAGAGTAGGATATAGAATCATTTCCGATGGAGCTAAGTAAAGTTTTTTTGTCGACTTGACAATGATAAAAATCAATTTTAGGTATTATTCCTATTACGTGCGAAGAGCTGTTTAAAGGAATAGATGAGAAAAAACAAACGGACGAAGCATCAAAAGAAGCTGAATATCAGGTAAAATGTTGATGCAAAGAACAAACCTGAAAATTAGCAAGGAGGTGCTTCCGGCAAACGTTAAGTACAAGCACAACATTAAAATCAAAAACCAACGGCGCAAACAACATAAAAAACATCAAATTATACAATGCAACTTAAAATTGGTCGAGGTCGAATGGACACAAGGCGCTCGACCCATACACAGACATAAAAAACTGATCGGGATACGTTCTCGAACCCTGTGAAAAAAAGTTGGTTGATAAGACTTGGTCGAATGGACTGAGGCGCTCGGCCCTATATACAGACTTTAAAAAACCTGATCGGGATTCGAACCCGTGAAAAAACAAAAATAATTGTCGTTGCCAACTTACTCAGTCACATGACTGACACATGTCACGGGGTTTGTGAGTCAGCTATTGTCTTCTTTGTCTTCTTGTTTTAGTGACAGAGAACAGCGCTGGGTCGTTACCCGTGGCTCAAATTACGCCAAACAGCGGCACCCAACCTGTGTTTTAACATCAATCACAAGTTGTGGGAAAGTTTCCGCAGTTTTAGCCAATTTTTTTTGTGCCAAGTTACATCGAGACGTTTCCTGGTCGAAAGTGTCGCGGTAACATTGCGGTCGAAAAATTAAAAAACTAATAGACGATAGAGAGGGAAATGTATTTCTAATAGCGACTGAAAATTTATGGCGCTATTTTGCCTACCTTGCGGGCTGATATTAACATTGAACCTTTTTGTACACATTGACTGGTGTTTTGTGTTGACAATGTCAATACACAGCTACCTTACGAGGATAAATATTGAACGTCTTTTACCATCTGTCACCCACTCTAAAATAGGCTTATTGTAAATGATCGAACCACGATTTCTGCGGTATGTGTTACGTTCTCAAGGAGCCATTTTTGTCCAAAATTCGATTATCTATTGTCATTCTTAATTTAAATCAGCTTTTGATGCGGAAAGTTATGACGTCACAATGCAGATATTTATGTCACAAGTAATGGAACACAACAAAAAATCTGCATTGTGACGTCATAACTTTTCGAATCAAAAGCTGATTTACATTTTTCGACTGTGCGTTAAAACGCTGTTAAAATTCTTTTATTGCTGCAGTTAACCAGCTTTGAACCAGCTTTAAATAGTTAATTTAGATTCTGGGTTTCATCTTTATTTAATAAAATGGCTGTGTGGTTTTTTTCAAAAAAACAAATCCAAAGTTTTTTTGGGTACATTTCCTCGACGTACAGCTGTTTGACAAATGTAATTTACTGTTTAAAGGTTATTGTAGATCAACACAAAGCGATATCGTTTTATTACTCGCTCCTGCTTTTTTGGAAAGTAAGCACTTCTGTTTGATAATAATTCAAGCACGTTGTATCCAGGTTTCGGTTTCCATGTTGGAGATTTACAATGAGACGGTCAAGGATCTACTCAATGTCAGCTCGTTCAAGAAGGGGGGTCTGAAAGTACGTGAACACCAACAGAAGGGATTTTATGGTGAGCACAAATTTCCCTCCTTAAACGTGAATAGTTATTTTTTTAGAAATTTTTGTTTCTTTATATCCCTGTCGCCTAACCCCAATGAGGTTGGATTAAAAACTAAAACGAAGCGCTTGTATTCCAATAAGCTGTTTTTGCTGTGTAAATCAGTAAAGTGCCATATAATTTTATGTTAATTAAAAAGTACAATGGCAATAATAACTTGATGGAACCCATGTAACAAACAAAGCAAAATTAAATCCCAAACATTTTCGTGCAGTTGAAGGCCTCCAGGTGTCGCCAGTAAGCAGTTATGCAAACATCGAAGCCCGAATTGCTGAAGGGACAAGGAACCGAACTCTGGCCGCGACGAACATGAATGCCACCAGCTCCCGCGCGCACACCATTGTAGCAATTAACTTTGCACAAAAAGCTAAAAACGATGTGGGCAAAAGTATGACCAAGACTTCAATTATAAACCTCGTCGACTTGGCTGGCAGGTGACTGACTTCGCAAGACTTTTTTGGCCGGAGAATTCTGTTGATAACATGGCAAAATCGTAAAGTTAACCTAATTAAAAACATAACTGCCAAAGAGACTGTAAATAGTGATTACATTGTATTGCAAACGTTTCAACATTCGTTGCTGTAATCATCAGTGCATATGCATATGCGTTTGTGTAGCTCTCTGGCAGTTGTTCGTGTTTGTAAAGTTAAGCTTGAATATGGTCATTTACTTGTGAAACCCAATTTAAAGCCATCTGTTTAACCTTATGCCAGATCGCGTTTTTACGTGTTGTGTCCGATTTTAGCTACTATATGTTTTGACCTATTATAAATTTATTACAAATAACATGATTGATACATAAACTGCCAATTGTCGCAAAAAACCTGGATTGTAGCAAAGTGGTAACAGCGCAGCGCACAGCTTAAACCCAACATGTCAGGGTTTAAATCGGGACAGTCGACCATTATAGTTTCACCCAGCAATGTTCTCGTTTTACTGTTTCGACAGAATAAACAAATCTTTCAGAATGATATGGTGTAAAGAATGGATTGAAAATCCTGTTTTGGGTAAAAGGGTTCTCCAACGAATTTTCGTTTGTTAACAAATGAATGGTTTTTACAGTTTTTTTTAGATAAAACAAATAGACATGTTACAAAAACAACCCAAAAACAAATGTAGTGTGGTCAGCACTTAATTAATTGTTTCAAACAACAATCACCCAAACCTTAATATGTTTTCGCTGTAGCGAACGAGCTGAGAGCACTGGCGCGACCGGAGATCGACTGAAAGAAGGTTCAATGATTAATAAAAGTCTCTTGTGCCTTGGAAACTGCATTAAAGCGCTTGCAGACATGCAGGATGGGAAAAAAGTCAGCGTCCCATTTCGCGACTCCACACTTACGCGGTTGCTGAAAAACGCTTTGGGTGGAAACAGCAAGACTATTATGGTATGCTTTCTATGGGCCGTATTGACTTCTGGCCAAATGGTTTTTTTTCAGAATCCATACGAAATCGGTAATCTTTCCAAACGTGTGTTTAAATCTCCTATGTGTAGTTGTTTTTTAAATATTCATTTAATTGTACCAAATGCCCTATTTAAAGGTTTTAACCCAAACCTAAGATGCGAGTTTTTTAAACTGAATAATTTTCAATTGCATCAAATCTTTAATACAAAATTTGATCTTTGAACTCTTTTCTCATGCATAATACTGTCTTTGTTCGTTTATGTTCTAAGATTGCCGCCTTGAGTCCAGCTGACATTAATTACGAAGAAACTCTGTCCACTTTGCGATTTGCTGACCGAGCGAAGTCTATCAAAACGAAAGCGGTGGTGAACGAAAGCCCAACGGACAAATTAATTCGGGAAATGAAGGACGAAATTAAACGGCTCCAAGGTAATACAGGCGGTCGTCTTTTTGCGATTTTGTTTTTACCATCAACTCCTAAATACGTTTAGTCTTGGCGCATCATGCAATTTATCAGTTGTTGTCCGCATTGTTGTGCCTTTGTCACCTCAACTAGTCTGAAAATATAGACTACCGCGGGTTGAATACAAACCGGACGTTTGCCAAAGAAATTTATTTTTGATGCAAATATATTCTTTCAAGTAAAACCAAGTAATTACGGCAAAAGAAACTCTTGTTTGTCATTTTAAATGTCACGTGTACGCTTATACTTAACAAAGACTTTTCTGCAGTAAAACAAGTAACATGGTCCACATATGTACTTCAAACCAACCTTTATCAACCAACTTTGTGCAGTCAAGCGCGAATAACAGTCATCCAGCAAATGACTGAAGCATGTAGAGTGTTGGACTTTGTAATTAAGCCGGTGCTTATCCACATTTTTGGTTGGTTCGGTAACTATTTACACAAAGCCGCAATGTTAGGTTTGCCACCTGTTACCGTTTGCTCTGCTTTTTAAACAACTCACTGACATTGATATATGAACTGGATTTGATTGCAAAGGTCAACATAACGATGTAATAACAGTAAAGCCTTCCTAACAGAAGTAGCAAGACAGGCCTTACTGCATAGGCCGGTTATTTTTTTGTCTCCTGTTAAGGACTGTCATAAATAAATTGCATTGCATTGTAAACGTCTTGTAAATAGGTTATTCCAAAGTAGGATTTCAAAAAAAATCTGCAACTTGGCCTTCTACAAACTTAATATGCATTTATGTATGCTGTCTTGTAACGACAATGCGCATGACAAAAAAATAATGCCATGGTGTTGCTCTTTTGGTCATAAACCTGCAAAACCTGCATCAAATGTGAGTTGTCGTAAGTTTTAAACGCATGTTTAAATGGTTTCTAAGACGCAGTTACGTTGCAGCATTTAATTTACGTTTTTTCGACAGAAATGTTAAAAAATCAAGAATCCGGGACGGTAGTGGTTCAGGGGATTTCCCCCGAAGAGGTGGAGGCGCTGAGAAAACAGCAACAAGAAGATGTGAGGTTTTGTGTTTCTGTTTGCGTTGCTCAGTAGCTTTAACTTCTGTGTAATCGTCTGTGACTCGACATTCCAAAACCGCTGACCGATTGAAAGGCCGTACATTGTTTGCGCGCTCTTTGTCGCCACTTAGCGGCATGGTTTACGTGGTTGCTTTCGAGGGTACTACATAGATTCACGGGATTGAAAAGTCCACCTCCGTATTTACAGGTTTATTATTATTCGCCCGGTTATGTATGTAGAAAGAGGTCTACAGTTTTAAAATTAAACAAAGTTTCCCGACAAGTTTAAATAAAGTAGGTAATGTTAAATTTTGTTCAGTTATTCAAAAACTGAAAACAAAATTTAGGTCTACATTATCGGCGAGATCAAAAACTAAATATCATGGTTGGGCTTGTAATGGTTGTTACATCCTTAAAGGCCCGATGATGATGTTTTTGTGTTTTTAGTTGCTCAGAAGTCAGGAAGAGATGGAAAATATGAACAGAACGTGGCAGCAGAGGTTGGAGGATCAGGAGAAGGAAAAATATCAACTTCTGATGGATGAAAGACAAAAACAGGTTATTTTTTATTAGTTATCTATTTTCTTTGCGTTATATATCGTTAAAGTTATTTTAAAATTTTTGTTGGGACTCACTGTCGCCGATTCAGTTACAAAGCATTCCTAATTGTTTAATAATGGTTAGTTTTCCATACAGCAACACAGCAAATTACTCATTTCCCGCGCAAAAAGGCAAATTGCTTGTTTTTCACTTTTTCTTCTTTTTTAAATCCACTTTTGTGAAAAAAAATATTACACTTCTCCCTCCTTAAGGTGATTTCGAACAATCCGGCATCACTCGCTTACAACTTTTTCACAGGAAGCAAAGAAAACAACACCCCACTTGTGGAACTTGAACGAGGACCCAATGCTTACTGGGATGATTGTTCACTTCACACCTCCCGGCAACTCAAGTGTCGGGAACGTGGAACCTGCAACCATCGTCCTTAAGGGGTTGAGGTGAGATAGCCTTGTGGTTTTTGCTAAGTAAAATGTTTGAATCTTTAAACAGTACTTACCCACAAAAAAGGATCCATGGCGAAGAATAGGACTTTTTAGAATTCGTGGTAAATCAGTCGAAACTTTTCAAAAACAAAATTCGTTGGTTTCTTGACTTACTTTAAAACGCTTGTGGGCATTGTTTTTTGCCAGTTGTTCTCAAAGTGGGCCCCCCGCTGTCCCGTTGGGGGCTGTAACGCGATTTTAGGGGGACCGCGAAACGTTTGTAGCCTCTTTCAGTTGATGAATGTACGAATCATGTGCAGCTTTGCTTGCGCCCGTTGTGACACCGCTGCGCAATGCTGCTTTGTGATATCACAGGTAACAATTAACGTCGCTGTGGCACAGACAAAGCGTTGCTGAATTGTATCCGAGTGAAATTAATTCTAGTGTTTTTTAGTGGTGTCAAAAAACGAGTCACCGAAAAAAGTGCAGGGGGATCGTTAAGAAAAAAGTTTAAAAAGTTCGAGAACCACTGTAAACATAAACGTCAGAATCGTTGCATATTTAGTCAAGTGCTGCAAGTTTCTGCTGTACCGTGTACGGCACACCCAATTATCGACAAATCCTCATGTCCACTGTTAAAAGCCAGTGGTTTACTTAACAATTGTGGTTTTACGATTTTCTGTACCTTTGCTTTGTTAGTATGTATGGCAATAAAAGTGTTTCAAATGCTCTTTCAGTGTGCAGAGCGATCATGCGTTGATCGAGAACGATGCGAACCGATTAATTTATCTCACGCCTCACGAAGCTCACGGGAAACTTCTCGTGAACGGGAAGGCGATTACAGAACGCACCGAGTTGCGTCACAATGACAGGTAAGTGTACTTGCTGACGTCATAGATTATGGGTGCATAACTGCCAAGGTGAGTTAACCGCCATGTTTTTGCGCGACAGTGAGTTTCAAACTCAGATCTCGGGGACAGGTAAAAAATTGTCAATTTACTCAAAGATTACTATCCCTTCACAAGTTAGAGGGAATATTCAGAGAGGAAATTAACAAACGACCTTATCACCGCGTTGCTTGACACATTTAAACATGTATGATACAGATGATTCAAAACGGTTGAAACCTATTTGGTCAATCATTGGTACTTTCTGATAATTCTTAATGCTGGGTTAAAAATCCCTGGCACATCAATGGCAGATAATCCTGGCCTGCCTTAATGTGTAGCATGTAGTTTATGTTGCAATTGATCACAATGTAGTGTTGTTGCTTTCAGCAAATCCTTTGTCAGTTGATTTGCTACGAAATTAGGCACTTTTGGGTTTGGCTAAAGAGCGGAAACGGTTTAAAATGTATTGCAGGAATCAGTAAAAACGTCACGAGTAGCGATTTTGATGCGCGGTGCTTGACAAAAAAGCCGCTAACCATAATGAAAAGCAAAAATAAATCTAAAGTATGACTCAAAATAATCGAACGCTTCTTCCTTTAATTAACGGGTCTCGATGTTCAAACGTACCTGTCCGCGAAGTGAAACCCGAGCAACTTTTTATTAGTTTTTGATTAAACAAGTTTTTTTGTTACGTCATTGATATTGATATCATAGGGCTCTACGCTTGGTCGAATCATATGCATTAACATAAGGATGCTCAGAGCTCAGCCAAACAAACACTGACATTTTTCGCCCAGTTTAGGAAACAAACAAAAAACAAACACTCGGCTCAAGAAACCAACATCAACTTTGTTTCCAGGGTAATGTTTGGTTCCAACCATCTGTACGTGTTTCATCACCCACAAGACGCAGCGAAACAGGAGAAGGAGGGACAGCAAGTTCAGAAAGTTTCGTTCGATTCAGCGCAGGAGGAAATCGCACAAAACAAGGGATTCGATATGGACAAAACTGGAAAATCTACCGGTACAAAATAACTCACCGAACATTTTATGTTCAATAGCGATTGGTTTAAATATTGGCTGCATTAGCCAAAATCCCGGCTAAGCATCACTATTACTGATACTAAGCTCTGGCCGAACACTAAGAACGTGTTTTCTAAAAAACAGAAACTGTATTCAGTACATTCTAGAAAAACTGCATTCAGTACATCAATATATCTATACTTTAGCTTTCTTGATTAATCCCATTACTAAAAACATGTTTCATTTCAATATTAGGCAGTTTCTTCCCGATAACATGATGTCGCTAAAAAAGTGATAGCCTTGCTTGAAACTGTTACTTTATTTCTCAGAGGACATTCTCCTTCAGGAAGATCTCATCCAGGTGATGCCGATGGTGAATGAAGCAAACGCGATGTCAGAAGAATTGGACCAGAAAATGATTTACGAGATTGCTCTTATAAGTCCCCAAGCAAGAGGCCTGAAGGAAGGGAGGACCGAGGTTTGTTTACGTGATCGTTTGTAATTTAAAACTTTGTAGATAAATTTGAGATTGTTATTGCTAAAACAAAAAAAAAACTTGTCAACCTCGAAAAGACAAGATCGTAAGTTTGAAATCAACTTCGAAATATTTTTAATCTTTTAGCATCATTTTTAAGAGTTATAGACCCTTTCGAGATGACTTTCTTTCAAGGCATTGTACAAAAGAAATATATCAAAAGTAGTTTTTGGTGACATTTATTTCTATGACTTGTAGGGATTTACTTTTATGTCAGTGCATATCAGACACTAAACCTGACTTCGGGCAACTTTTTGTGGATTATAGTTGTAGTATAACATGTGTGTGTAATATATCACGGAAAAAACTAAGAAACCAGCTTGACTAACTTTTAAAATATAGCAGAACATTACATATCTATCCATTTTTTGTGGTGGGACATACCGTTGGTAGAAAATATCACTATCGGGAATCACTCTTAACAGTTAGCATTTCCTTGCGTGTGCAGGTATCCATCAAAGCGAGAAACCTAGTCACTGGCAACGAATATATGTGGGACAAGAACGATTTCGTTAACCGAAAATACGCGATGCAAGAAATGTATCAAATGTATGTCGAGGAAGATGATGATTGGAACAAAGACCAGGTGTGGATTTGTTTTATTTGACACAATACGATTTGCTAAAAAATAAAATGGTAAAAATTAATTTGTGAAATCAAAACCAGACACATGTTACTTAAATGTCTTGTTATCACTTAACTATTAAGCTAATAATTAGGTTGCTACTAAAAGCGTTACAATTTTAAATCAACACCTTTTTGCTGCTGTTTAAGATCAGTGTAAATGAAGCGCTACAAAAACTGTTATCGAGTGTGTAAATATAATAGTTTGGGCGCCGCCTCAGACGAAAAAATGTATGTTGTCTCGAAGGACAAATCACCATTCTGCCAAGGAGAGAACAGTGACGTCATAGTGGGATCTTCCTACGTCTTTCTGCAAAGCCTTGCTTACTTGGCAAGTATTGACACAGAAACCGCGCATTATTTAGTGTTTTTTAGTTTGTGACTGCGCAACCTTAATTTTGTAACCCACATTTTAAAACATATACGCGCGCATTTTTTTAAACAATAATAGCACACAGATAATATCTGGATACGGACCTTGTCCCAACACATTCGTTTGCCTAGGTTACTTTGATTTCACCCAATGTTGTCATAAAGATGCGCTTTGTCATAAAGATATTAAGTTATAACTAAGCCCCAATTTCGTGCCCACTATGTTGCAAAGCCCCAAAAGTTACCCCAGTTTTCCCCTGCTCACAGATGGACACAAGTGATACGGTCCCTATCCGGGATTACAAGGGTTCTGAGGTGGGTATGATGACGATAGAAGCGAACCCCTGTAACATGGAGGGGGTGAAACTGGGTGAGGATGATTTCGTTGAAGACCCATCTGAGCTGAAGAAGCGTAATCTCAAATTTCAGATCAAGATTAACAAGATTATGGGATTGCCAAGAAAGTATGCTGAGGTCAGCAACATAAAGAGAATTATAAATTGTTGCGATGTATTTGATGATTGTAGTTTGGGTCTAATATGGTACCATCATTTTTTTTGAAAACTTTTAAGGTCGTTTCTGCGACTAGGATTACATGTATGGAAAAGAATTTGTTTACGTTAACATGAAAAATCATTTTTTCTTTATTTGCGTATAATTCTCGACGACATTTGCAGGTTGGGCATTGAGTTAAACATTGCGTAACAATGCACCAAACTTTCAGTGGTTGCCTCAAAAATAAACGTGGTTTACGGGTCAAGCTGATATTTCCTTGTCTTACAGGATGTATGTTCCGAAAGCAGGCACCTGGCTGGCATTTTTTGACTTCACCTTACAAAGATTTATCAGACTTTGTTTTTAGATTTTCTGTCGTTTTAAATTCCACCTGTCATCGGAATGGAACAGCAGTTCCCGTGTCAAGGCGTCGGCTAACTGCGAGATCAACTTCGAAAAAATGTTTTCTGCGCAACCCGTTACTGAACAGGTAAAGTCACGTGACAACAAAATTGGTAGCACAAAATTGCGCAAAAATTACGGTACAACAATTTGCATTTTTGCAAATCGTTGGAATAATATCTGTTTTCCACAGTTACTAACACAGATGGAAAATCATCCCATCACGATTCAGGTCCTCGGAAAGCAACGGGAGGAGGTAAGCAGCCTAAGATTGACCAAACAATAAACATTTTTGGATTTCAACAATCTTCAACAGCGTCTGCAGTTACTGTAGTGGGATAATACAACGAAGACAGTTTTGATATTGGCAATAAGTTTGCGCTTTATTAAAATAAAATCTTTGTTATCCAACATTCAGGCCCCTGATGCGAAAAAGTTGAAAATGTCTACAAAGGAACTTTTGGCGCAAGAGGAAGGGGTACTGACGTACAAAGCAGAGAAACCCGCAGCACCAGTAACGCTTGTTGCTACTGGAAAACCTGGGAACCTTAAACGTCAGGAATCGGAACTTAAACACTTGCAGAAAACTATTTCCAACTCAAAAAAGGCACAAAATGAGGTAAAATGTTTCATACATTTTGACCCATTTTTGCTATCCGGATCTGGCCGGATATTGACACATTTTACTACCCGGATCTTGTGGAACATTAAAATATTTTTCTGGTCGGATACTAAAACATTTATTATCGGGATACTTCTCGCTGCGGCAAGATTGGTTTGTCACGTTTACGTTTTTACTGGATATTAAAAGAAGTTTTAACTCGTATCTGGTCGCATATTGCCACATTATGTATTATCCAAAACAGGCTTGGTTTAAATCAGTTTTAAGGCCAGGATCCTGTCGTATATGGAAGAAAATAATTTGGGCAAGCGTCTATTGCAAATTTTGTTGGTTAAATTTTCGAATTTTTAGCAGTAATTGTCTATAGTACTTTTTGTGTTCGTTTTCAGTTTTAATAACTTTGTTGCTAAAAAGATGATTTTTAAGGGATTGTACACTTTTCCTGGTCGTTTACCTTAGATTGTGTTAATTAATTCGAAATCGATTTTCGCAGGTGGAAAAGGCAAACGTGAAACTGAGGAAAGAAAACGAAGATAACAAAAGAAAGATGGATAACATGCAAAACAAACTGGTAAATTCCAATTCGGAAACACGATTTTTGTTAAAAAAGTTTTTTCTTCTTTTTGAAATTAGGCTGAAAAAAAGCAAGTTAGATTTTGCCTAGGTGTCATCCATGTAGGTTTTAGGGAAGATTCAGCTATTGATTTCAGACACGGGTATACAACCTTTGCAATTACTCTTGTGGGCCAAATACAATGACCAAAATGTAACACAGGTATTTGATATATAACCCTTTATAGTTTGTCAGACCTCTCATATTCAACAACAAAAGTCATTCCAACAAATATTATCTTGTTTCTTTCTTCCAGGATCTCATCGCCAAAGTGGTTAAAGAAGCAAAAAGCAAAAAGGAAACCATGATATTGGTAAGTTCACACCCTCCCTTGTAGTCTGTTCATTCAAATGGCTTACCTGCTGTAATGTTTATGTTTCAACTGAGTTGTTGTGATTTTAACACAGGCTGAACCGGTTAAAGCAATCTTACATCGTTAATTACCAGGTAAGCCATTTGATTGTATGTGTGTTTCTTATGATTGTGGACATGAATATTTGTACACGTTCTACTGCCATTAACTATAAGTTACATGCAAGTGCATAAGCTGTCATGTTCGCCTTCGTCAACGACATTTTGATGTAAATAATACTGCACCCCAGGCCTGCTATAGGCGTGAAACTTACCCCTTGCTGTACATGAATGCTTCGTAACCAACTCTGATTCGACTTACTTTGGGGCCAGTGATTTTCACACGAGGATTCAATTATGAGTCTGTAGGTTAACGACACGCCAAACCTGTTTAATATACTTGTTAATTGTATTCCATAGCCAAGCTTACCAATATTGCTCCACCACAGGTTGCACGTATCGACTACATTCTACAAACAGGAAGGGACCTTCCTGCTGACAAAATTAAGGAACTTACCCCCAAACCTTCCGAGGCCCCAGGAAAAGCCGCATCACTTCAATCCACCCAGTACCCCCCAAAAAGGGCCCCCACGACCCCAGCAAAGAACCCCAAGTCTTCAACTTGTGTTGTCTTGTAGCGCTGGCGTTTTTTCGCAATTTGTTAAAACGTTCTGGGCAATGAGACACCTATCTTTGAAGAAAATTACTGTAGCAAGTGGGGATTGGCGTTCGTAAGTTTTATTCGTCCAGGATCCTAAAGTCCTATTTTTGATCGGGTGACTAGACATAAAAAATGTCTAAAATCGGCTGTTTTTATACTTAGTAAAGCAAGGCTTTTTTGTCCATATGGAAAGATCAGCTAATCCAGATTGTAGGACTAAAGTTTCATTTTACGTTTTTATTGCTTAAATGGGATCTTATTGTAGCCGTGTTGCAGCCTTTGTTAGCTTCGTATTTTGTGCACTTGTCATATTGCCTTAGTTGTACCGTATTTCCTATGCATTATTAATTGACAACAGGATTGTAAATTTTGTGAAGTCGGTACGTATTGTCACCATGCACTTTGACCTTCATAATTTTCAGGTTTTTCTTTGTCAGAGTGCATCACTGGCTTAAGATTTGTTTCTGTTGATTCCGAAAGAAATATCTGTTTAAACTTTTATGCGATATTTTAGTTCTCTGATTTTTTTTAAAAGCTTTAAAGGATCCGTGCCTATATTGCCGCTGTAGCATTTCATTTAAAATTATATTTTACATAAGTTAGACGTTTTTAGTAATACGTTTTAGTTAAATTTTCTCGGGGTTTAAAAGCCTATAGTAGCAGGGTTCAACATTTTATTATCTATAATTCGCGATATTCAGGTTTTGTATGTAATTGTACAATTTGTTGCGGTGCAAAAAATAGTATACCTGTGTGTGTTTGTTTGTTTGTAGTTACTATCTGTCATGCGACTTTATTATTTTTGTTGCCTTTTTTCTTACGTGAGCTCTTTTTTCAGTTCCCAACTGTGTAGCTTTAATAAAGATTGTCACTGGATGGGCTTATAGGCATGAAGCCCAGAAAAAGGATGATTGTAGGGCGTAGGTTAACCGCCAATTTGGACTGTTTGTGTGCTTTATAGTCGGTTGGTAAATCCTACAGTTGAAAGCGTTGTGCTCATAATGAGTCCACCGTCGAGCTACCTGCCTCATTGCAGTCCCGTTGGATCATCTTTTAACTGAATTTTGAAAGTTGGTGTCAACCCATCGGGTTCTTTGGGTTGAAGCAATGCAGTTTCTTGTTCATGGAAACACAATCGACCGAAGTGGGATTATAACCCACATGATGTGGATATATCTTCCTGTATATTTCATATCCTTGCCAAATTGCTACATTACAGGTGCATGTATCAATCACATTCTACAAACCGGCTTCGTGCTAACAAAATTAGGCAACTTATTACTCCTAATTCGTTCGAGCCCCTCGGAAGGTCCATTACCCACATCCGACAAAAAACAGTCTAATTGTGTTGTCTACTAGCTGTAACGTTGTTTTGCAGACAATTTTTTTATGGCAACAACTCAATTTAGAATCTTTTGTCGACTCCTACGTTTGTTATTGCGTGTCCTAATTGGATGCGAGAAATTAGCGTCATCGTACTTGGAATAAGTATGTAAAAGATATGTTTGCAGCCTTTGGTAATTTTATATTGTTAACTTGTGATACTGTCATTGTTGTGTCACATATTTCCTACGCATCGCCATTTTTAGCCGATTTTAGACATTTTTAGCCGATTTGTCGAATCACAAAGATGACATTCGACATACGTAAATCGGCTACCATTATTTCCTGGGGTAACCTACCTTAATAAACTACGTTTATTTTTTGGGAGGTGTGGCGCATCGCCCCTTTTGCCCCCCCAACTGACCCGCGGCTCCAAAACCACATAAAGCTCTTTCATGCGACTTCCGTGGCACAAAAACAAAATTTACATTCTTGCGTTGCAATCATAGTACCATCGTGGCTTTATCCCATCGTTTTACTCTCTTTGATCCCATGTATGACTCGCACTGATCTCTATGATGACTCGTCGTATTAAAATACTATTTCTATGGATCAAGACCTAGGCGCCAAATTTGACTTGAGTTTTTAATTCACTTCATTGCTTTTGTCGAGCAAGCGCAGAGCAGGTTTATGTATTGTTTGATGGAGTACGGTATGTAGTTTTACGTAGTTGTCCTGTTGTAAAGAGGTTACCGCAGAAGGCAAAATGGCAAGCAACATAGAAGGGGTGAAAGTGAGCATTCGCTCAAGACCCATGATAAAAAGGTAAGTAATTTTGAGTATCTTTCATCTGTTAATGTTATGTTGTTGTTAACAGTGTTTCATAACGGAACGAAAATAACGTTATTCGGTCTGGGCAATTTATTTATTTCGGTATTTCGTTCCGGTACCGATATTTTTATTTCGTTCCGGTCTGACCGAAACAAAAATATAACGGGATTTTTTCGGTATTTCGGTCTGTGTTTCTCGTCAAATCTAACTAACTGCAGGGTAAACAAGCTCTCAACCGAACAAAGTAAGCAAGTTGCAACACGAAAAGGTCGTTGTTTGGTGGTTATTACGTCACATAACATTTGAGAATTATGATCAAACAGATGACTCCAGACAAACATTATCGGAGCATTTGGGATAAAAGGATAATGTTAGGTATCAAACACGAAATTGCAAGCAACTCTTCCGGGTTATATATCAAGACCGAAATACCGGAATAAAAAATAGCGGTATTTCGTTCTGTTCCGGTTTTTTGATTTTTTTTATTTCGTTCCGGTAATNTACAGGTGCATGTATCAATCACATTCTACAAACCGGCTTCGTGCTAACAAAATTAGGCAACTTATTACTCCTAATTCGTTCGAGCCCCTCGGAAGGTCCATTACCCACATCCGACAAAAAACAGTCTAATTGTGTTGTCTACTAGCTGTAACGTTGTTTTGCAGACAATTTTTTTATGGCAACAACTCAATTTAGAATCTTTTGTCGACTCCTACGTTTGTTATTGCGTGTCCTAATTGGATGCGAGAAATTAGCGTCATCGTACTTGGAATAAGTATGTAAAAGATATGTTTGCAGCCTTTGGTAATTTTATATTGTTAACTTGTGATACTGTCATTGTTGTGTCACATATTTCCTACGCATCGCCATTTTTAGCCGATTTTAGACATTTTTAGCCGATTTGTCGAATCACAAAGATGACATTCGACATACGTAAATCGGCTACCATTATTTCCTGGGGTAACCTACCTTAATAAACTACGTTTATTTTTTGGGAGGTGTGGCGCATCGCCCCTTTTGCCCCCCCAACTGACCCGCGGCTCCAAAACCACATAAAGCTCTTTCATGCGACTTCCGTGGCACAAAAACAAAATTTACATTCTTGCGTTGCAATCATAGTACCATCGTGGCTTTATCCCATCGTTTTACTCTCTTTGATCCCATGTATGACTCGCACTGATCTCTATGATGACTCGTCGTATTAAAATACTATTTCTATGGATCAAGACCTAGGCGCCAAATTTGACTTGAGTTTTTAATTCACTTCATTGCTTTTGTCGAGCAAGCGCAGAGCAGGTTTATGTATTGTTTGATGGAGTACGGTATGTAGTTTTACGTAGTTGTCCTGTTGTAAAGAGGTTACCGCAGAAGGCAAAATGGCAAGCAACATAGAAGGGGTGAAAGTGAGCATTCGCTCAAGACCCATGATAAAAAGGTAAGTAATTTTGAGTATCTTTCATCTGTTAATGTTATGTTGTTGTTAACAGTGTTTCATAACGGAACGAAAATAACGTTATTCGGTCTGGGCAATTTATTTATTTCGGTATTTCGTTCTGGTACCGATATTTTTATTTCGTTCCGGTCTGACCGAAACAAAAATATAACGGGATTTTTTCGGTATTTCGGTCTGTGTTTCTCGTCAAATCTAACTAACTGCAGGGTAAACAAGCTCTCAACCGAACAAAGTAAGCAAGTTGCAACACGAAAAGGTCGTTGTTTGGTGGTTATTACGTCACATAACATTTGAGAATTATGATCAAACAGATGACTCCAGACAAACATTATCGGAGCATTTGGGATAAAAGGATAATGTTAGGTATCAAACACGAAATTGCAAGCAACTCTTCCGGGTTATATATCAAGACCGAAATACTGGAATAAAAAATAGCGGTATTTCGTTCTGTTCCGGTTTTTTGATTTTTTTTATTTCGTTCCGGTAATTGGACCAAAATTTATTTATTTCGTTCCGTTTCGTTTCGGTATGAAACACTGGTTATTAATGTGCTTTTTACTGTAAAACAGTGTTTTAGCACATTAGTGCAATAAAAGTGTGACCAATTGTGAATGCTTGTTTTTTCCAATTTTACCCCTTGTTTTTAACTTGTAAAGGGAGTCTGGATGTGAGAGCCAGTGGGATGTTGACACTCATCAAGTCAGACTAAAATCCAACAAGCAAAAGTCGTATGTTTATGGTACGTCCATATCCTGGGTTAAAAATTATTTTATTTGTTGGTTCTAGGCCGACATGCAGTCAAATACACATGGCCTGCATATGAGATGATAGTTATAAATTTTTACATAGTTTTTAGGCATAGGCAATTTTAATTGTATTCAAATAAACTGATTCATATCAAAAATATACTGGCCCAAATAGTTCTTAAAAGTGACATGCTTTATTCATCTATCATTTCGGCAATAACTCATGCCATCATCAGTAATCATGCTATTTGGGCCAATATGTTTTTGACAAGAATTATGAACAGGTCCGTGTTTAGTATTCCAAATGGATTCTAGTATTTGTGTTCAATAAATGCAAAAATTCTGGAGATGAACAATTTGAAAACATATTGACTTTTGCAGATCGTGTGTTCAGTGATGATGAAACCACTAATGATGTATACGAAGAAATAGCTGAACCCATTATTCAGTCTGCAATGAAAGGGTTTAACGGTGTGTTTTGTAAAACTTCTGTTGCTTACATTATAAAATTCCACAGCTTTAAACTTTGAGGCAATGATTGCATAACTGTCATAAATTTGTAAAGACTCCTTTTGTTCGATGTTGCCAGCCATTGTATAAATTTATGAAGGCTCTTCTCGCAATGTATTTTGCTTTGCGTACCAGTTTTTCCATGTCCTTTTTAAGTCTTCTTTCTGAGGGTTAATATCACTAAAAAAATAATTTACAACACAGCAGGACAAACAAGAAAATATGAAATAGATTTGAATAAATAAGTGAAAAGGGCAGACACTTTGATAAACCACAATAGCTGATAAGGCCTGTACTGGCACAACAAGCCGTTTAATGCTCAAGCGAATGCCTATAATCCTGTGGTCCAACTCACAAACTATAGCAGATGCTGATATATTTGACGGCCTTGCATACGTGGTTGGCATTTGGCAAGCTCTAACTTCTTAGCATCTCAGCTGAAAGATAAGAAGGTCCTTAAGACCGTCTGTAAAGAACATCAGCGTGATGTTGCCAACATACTGCAAAGAATCTGACTGATTGTTAATATCACTTGCTATATCCCAGGTACAATATTTGCTTATGGTCAAACTTCTTCTGGTAAAACTTACACCATGATGGGATCAAGAAGCAACCCAGGAATTATACCATTGGCTGTCAATGAAATATTTTCTATGATCCAAAAGGTGTGACTTATTTCTGTCAAAAACACATTTGTTAGGCTGGTACTAATTTGAGGTGTTTTGTATTCATGATTAAAACTTTTAAGGGTAGTAATCATGATTTGTTTTGACATTTTTGCATAGACTTTAGCATGTTAGCAGCACTATAGAATGTTGTAATTATCAACAAGAGACATTGACTAAAATACCTTGTTGCTTCACCAAAATGTTTTTGTGTCCTATGTGGCAACCAATAACGTTATGTTATTGCAAAAAGTTCATGTTAAATATTGTGCATTTGTGACATTGGAAGTAAATGTTGCAAATAATAATTAAGCACAAAAAATTTGGCAAACATACCTTAGGATTTTCTTGAAACTTTTTTCCTCGCCTTTCCCCCAAAATGAGAAACTTCAATTGGTAGATATGTTTGAAAACCTTTTTTTGATTTTGTATTTTTAATAAAACACTCATTTTATCAACTTTATTTGTAATACACGTACTATGCACCACACAATACTGTGTATAAATCCTACAAAAGATGTGCAAAAAAACTAATGCATACTAATGTATTATGAGAAAGTTTGCCCTGATTGTGTTGTATATTTTTTTCTAGACTCCTGAAAGGGAATTTTTACTTCGAGTTTCATATCTTGAAATCTACAATGAAAATCTAAAGGATTTACTTGCAACTGAAGTTGTCCCTCTGTCTATTCGAGAGGATGAGTTTGTAAGTTACAGCTCAGCATTTAAAACTAGTAAATATCTTAAGGATAGAAACTGCAAATTTGCATTTTTTGTTTTTCCTTTGTAGAAAACAGTTATTGTTCATGGACTAGTTGAGGAAATGGTAACATCACCTGAAGATGTCATGGCATTGATGGAGAGGGGAGAAAAACAACGTCAAATGGCTTCTACCAACATGAATGAGCGAAGCAGTCGCTCTCATACTATCTGCAGAATGGTAAAAATTTATGTTTTTAAATGCTAGTCACATATTTTAGAGTGATTGTTCATTGCGACATTGTTTAATTTTTTTAATTTAGCTGTTATGTCGCTTTTTAATGTGGTTGCCTTGCCATCCAAATAGTTTATACCACCCTTTAAAAACACTGTTCATATAAAAATCTTTTAAATCTCTGATTAGTTTAAAGCGTTGCCATGAATATATTGTTTGTGGCATTTTTGGCAGGAAAGGGTTTCAATTTTTCCTGACTAGACAACTTTGTGGAAGGGCACATGTCTTTCGAGCCATGGATTAAGCATAAAAATTTTTTTTAACTCAGTTTGTTTTTTAGATCATTGAAAGCCGGGAAAGAGCAGAGTTGAATCGAACACAGGAAGAAGCAGAAATGGCGGTAAAAGTTTCTCATTTGGTAAGTTGCACACTGAATAAGAAAAGATTTTATAGTCTCATAAATTAAATTTCAATGTCCATGAACCTCTATTGAAATACCTGCTCATAATTTTGAGTTCACTTTTATTATCATAGAAAAAAGCTTTATTAATTAAACATTTATAGAGGCCTTTCATAAATTTGTGAAACCTAAAATAGCAAAAGCTTGGTGCCCCTTAGTCTTTGTAAGAATGCTCTGAGGACAAGTATGGAACTTCACAAACATTTGGTGTTATTAAGTTTTTACTTGACCCTGCTTACAAAGCCCTGAAACTAAAAAAATGACCACATAGAGACTACAGCCTTTGAAACTACTTTTTTTTGTTGGGTAACTTTTTGTGTAGCACTCAAAGTGGGCCACATGCCACATTATAGAACATCAAAGTGGCAATGCTTCAGCTAAACACATTGTTTGATATTGACTTGTTTGTTTGATCTCTGCTAGTCATAAATCTGTTTAGCTTTTCCTAACAAAACAGTAACAAATCCAATGAAACTTTTTTGGCTGATAAAACATAATTAAGTGCTGGTCTTTTATAAGCTGCAACAATTTCTTGTGGCAGAATCTTGTGGATTTGGCTGGTTCTGAGCGAGCAAGTCAAACTGGTGCTGAAGGGCAACGTCTCAAAGAAGGTTGTTACATAAACAAAAGTTTAATGATCCTTGGCCAAGTTATCAACCAGATATGCAAAGAAAGTGAATCTGGGCCAGGAACAGTGTAAGTTTGTAATTTATCTGCTTTAAAAAGTAAAAAAACTTTTAGTGCCCAAATTGTAAAAGTCAGTAAACTAAATTCCTTGAAAGCTATATTCCCTAAGTAAGAATATTTTCTTGTGGGTGTCAAATTTGGTTTAATATGACCAACTATTAACTCTCTGAATTTCTAGCTGGCCAAAATCAGACAAAAGACAAAAGAGAGAAACATATGTGTTTACTGCACAAAAAATGTGAACAAAAAAATCCACCACGATGTGAATGTATACATGTTTGTTTTAGTTTCAAAAGTTTTCGAGACTCGAAATTGACTCGTATTCTTCAGTCATCACTGGGAGGAAATTCCCTGACAGCAATCATTTGCACTGTGACATTGGCTGTGGTAGATGAAACTGAAAGTACTCTAAGGGTAAGATGTTTGGAATTATGCCTTGTGCTTATGATTACTTTGCTCTAAAAGGTCATGAGCAAAAAGGATTTTAGTTTTATGGAAAAAAAAATGGAGGTGACCAATCGAAGTTGGTAAATTAACCCTGAAATGAAGTAATGCTGTTTACCCTTTTTGCCTAAGGAATCACAAAAAGCTAAGTTGAATAGAATAGAATCACTTACTTTCTCTCTTTCAGGCTTATTACAGGCCTGTAACTTTGTTGTCTGCACAAAAATGCATTTGTTTAGTTTAAATCCCACCACCAAATAGTAATACCTTTCATGTCAGTCTTACTGCTTACAATTTCTCCCCCCTCCCCCCCAAGAAAAAAAAAATCAGTAAAAACAAGCTAGTGTGTGGCGCATGTCTATGTCATGGCCTTGGAGAGACACTAATAATAAGGATGTTTTTGCTTCATGTGTATATGCATCCCTGAAAAAATAGGCTTGGATGTGTTGATGTAGACTAAGTGAACAAAAAATGAAACTTTACCCTGTTTAAAAGTCAAAATTTTCTCTCAGAAAGAACTGTTTCCAAAGAGTCATCGCTTTAACAATTCCTTTAGAAACCGCTATAGGACTAATATTTTTCTCAAATTTTTAACTCTTTGTAGAATGTACATTATTGTTCTCCAAAACTTTTTCTGTTGTACAATAGGCTTTTAACTGACTACATTATTTTTGTTTCTACCATTCCAGTTTGCCAGCAGTGCCAAACAAATAACCAACAAGCCAATAGTTAATGAAGTTTTGTCCGATGAAGCTCTTTTAATCAGACAAAAGAGAGAAATTAACAAGCTGAAACGAAAAATAGAGGAGGTATGCACGTTGTTTCAAATTCCTTAAAAACCCTGGTTTTGTTTTATTGCGGCATGCTTGTAATTTGTATTTTTTAAACAATTCTACGTCAGTGATATTCAAAGTAGAACAGCAGAGTTATTCCAAAGTAGTTAGCATGTTAAGTTCAATTTACATGTACTTTTAATATTCCTTAATTTTCAGATGGAGCGACAGAAAGGTCAACTTGGTGTGGATGATCTGTTGGCAGAAAAAGAATTGCTGCAAGACAAAAATCTTAAACTGACAAGGATATTACTTGTGTCTAGCTTGCCACCTGACTATGCTAAGGTAACTAATTCTTCACAATTTTATTCTGTTAAAAGCTCATACAGCTAAATTTCAGACATTTAAAGTAGGATGTAGTATCCCAAGGATTCAAATCCAAATTCGCTGTTTATATCAGGTAAAAGGAACCATTATTATTTTATCCAAAGAAGTCTGTACTTGTTGTTAGAGCGACTTTTGAAAGTGCAACAGTGCCATTACAATGTCGTTTGTTTCATTATTGGGATAATACTCAGCCACAGGTTTAATGTCATAATAAGTTCTTTCGCTTTTAAAACTGTTCATTTTTGACACCTTTAATTTTAGAAGCAACAGAAGATGAGACGGGAAACTTGGTGTCCTGGGGCTCGGGGAAATAACCTACAAGTGGGGTGGCATGCAACCCCACCCAAAACCAACATGATAAACAATGGTGAATATACTCGAACAATATTGGTTGTGTGCTGCATTCTTCAAAATATATGATGAGTGCTTTGCATGGTGATGGGTAGGAAAGGTTTAAGCAAGTTTTGATCAGTTAATTTTAGTGAATTTGACTAAAACATATTCAACTAAACTTGCCAAGTTGACTTTAGCTGCAATTGACAATTGACTGGACATTGGATGAACTAAACATTCTTATAATGTGTTGGCCATCCTAGCAATAAGCCTAAACCTGTATAGAAAGTAGTTTGACGCCCTACATGTTTAAAATGTGATTTAATAAATTGTGTTTGTAGAAACACTTCTGGCAGATTTTTCAGTCAATCAATCCACCTTCATATCGGACCTTGAGGTTGATGAACGGTCAAGACTGTTTGAGACACCTCATATACAAGCTAGCAAAAGACAGAACAACAGTGACAGCAAACCAGCAGGAGTTGGAAAGAAAATGAGATTCGTAAGTTCCTAGCCCTGTATAAGCATGTTTTTGTGTTAGAACTTATGTGCAAAAGCTTGCATGGTCAAATGCGTGTCATAATGTTGACACTTAAAGGGTTTAGCACAGCCACATGTATGCAAACACACTGGTGAAACTGTTGTGCTTTATGATCTACATGTTAATAGAAGTTTCAAACCAAACATTTGTGAGGATCTGCAAGAAAATGTTTAAACAGTTTAATTTTTTTATTGCTCTAATCACTAGAAACGAGAAAGATGTTTTTTTAGAAATTACAAGTTTAATTTAAAACGCTTTTAAAACAGATGCACATCACAAATAACCAATACAGCTTTGACTGAAATTTTTACCATAACTGGCAGTTGGTTCTCTCCACTAGAATTCTTGCAGTTTAAAAAAAACCTCTCACATAAAGAAAGTTAGTCCTGTGAAACTGGCAAATCAAATTAACATAAACTTTTTCAGAATGAAAGTTCGCTAAAACCTAAAGACAGCAGAGACCCTTTGGCTGAAAAACTTCAGCAAACCGAGAAAGCTTTAGATGATGTGAAGCACTCCAAAGAAATCCTTGAACAGGTAAACAAATAAAGCCTGCATTTGGGCCAACAAGATACTGAGTCTCAAGGTTGCAAAGGGAACCTTCATGGTAGCAATAGGTCGATAGTCTTTAACTTTAAAACTAAATTTCCTTTTGAATAAATGCACTCTGGTTAGTTGGTAGAATATGGACAAACAAGTGCTTACTTAATGTTCATGTAAAAGTGCAATAAAGTGAAGTCAGGATAAATTAAGCACATGGCATAAAAAGGTTCTTGGTCATTGCAGTTAAAGTTTATTTATCATAAGAAATTCCATGTAGTAAGTCCCTGTTTATAAATAACACATAGTAAACCATATATGTATATTTGTTGATTACAATTTTTTCTTCACCAGGAGAGAAATGAACTACTAGAAAAAGTGGCTGAACTGGAAGTTGACTTGGAAGATTTTAAGAAAGGAGATTATCCAACTTCTTCCGATGATGATAAGGAGGAGTTGAAGCTTGAAATTAATCAGCTAAAGGGCCAGGTTAGAATATACTACATCATAAAAGGTGCTAAATATCTATTCACTAAAAACTTACCCAGGGCTAACCTAGTCATCTATTTATGGATTGCCGGTATAAACCTTTTATATAATATGTGATTATCTGACTGCTTTTGTAAGGTGTTTATGTACTTTTTTGGTAGGTAACTTTCTTAAAATATTGGATCTGTATAAGTGCTTGCCTAAAAATGTATTTTTAATTGTTTTCTGTAATTGGAAAGTATAGTTGTAATTTGCTGACATTTAAATTTTGTCTACACATTTATTTCCACTAATGGGTAGGCTGGTTTTGCATTTCACCTCGTGCAGGCCTGGTAATCATTTGCACAAATTTATTGCTACTTGGTGCCCAAAACTAACAATTTTTTTTGTGTGATACAGATAAAGTTGCAGGAAAGTGCCATCAGTGAATATTTGTCTGAACAAGATTTGCATGAGGTGGAAAAGTCAAAACTGAGACTGAAAATTGACAAATTATCTGAACAAGTTGTTGAACTGGAAAGGCGTGAAATTGCAAGATGTGACACCGATGGTTATGTAAAAGGTGATAAAATTACTTAAATAGCAAACATATAATATTCAAAAAACAAAAAATCTTGATGTTTTTTCAAAATTAGTCTTGTTTTTATAATCTGATTGTTGGTGCATCTCATAATGTTGTCACAGTATTGTGTTCTTCCGGCAAATTATGCAAGATAAACAAAATTGTGTCAGAAGCTACACATAAACAGGAAAATTCCGACACATTTTGTATTACTCAAAAATAAGCAGGAATTTAGTAAAACAAAAACAAAACCAGTTTATATAATTTATTTTTTATTACATAGGTCTAAAGGGCCATATTGACGACCTTGAATGCCAACTGCGAAATGCTTGTCATGAGAAGCGCTGTTTGCAAGAGCAATACGATGATGAAACAGATCGCACATACAACCTCAGTTTGTCCGTAGAAAAACTAAATGATGAACTGGGAAAAGTTCGGAGTGATGCTGACATGAAGTTGGTAGAATGCAAGGAAAAGGTTAATTTTGAAATTGCTTGTTGTTAAATCTGTTTGAAGATAGCAAAGGAGGGCAACCACGAACCTCTAAATAAATTTTGAAATTCATGTAATTTAAGAGTTTCCGGCTTAAGTTTTCCTGAACCAAAAACTGTTTTTATGGTTTACTTTTTTACACAATAATGTTCATGTTGTTTTTGAGAAAACAGCTAAGTTACAATGTTGCATAACCCTGATCATGGTACAACGACAAATTGGTATAAACTGAATTTGTGTTTATTCTGTCGTTGGGATCTTAATTGTTGTTGAGATTTTTGCAAAAATGAAGCCTGGATGGTAACTTGTTAAATGTGTTAATCTATAAAACACTATATTTCATTTAGAATAACACTTAGTTTTAAACTGTTACTTACCTAATGCTTCTTAACCTTTTCAAACTGGATTATTTTAACGTCAGCACAGGTTTTAGAAGTCAATTTAGCTGTAAAAATGAAAAATGCCAATATTATGCTAATTTTAGTAGATTGTAAATGTCTTTAAATTTAACCAGCGCTGTAAGGAAATGCAATTTAAGCACTGACATTGGGCCCAACTGTGCTGCCTAATGCTAAGTTGAACATAATTGTTCAGGAAGTGCACTTGAGAACCGCTGCCCTCCAAAAACTTGCATGCTGCAATCTCTGAAATGACAGGGATGTTTTGTCTTCAAACAATGAATATGACTCCTATTCTTTTGTGGTGGCATAATACACTAAGCCAGTGGTTCCCAACCTGGGGATCCCAACCCCAAAAGGGGTTGCTGGGAGGTATTCTGGGGGTCGTGACAGATATGTGATATTTTTACAACTTTTTATCACACATAGGTTGCAACTGGTTTGGCCTGCATAACCTGTCTTTTCAGGTTTGATAAGCAGTAGGCTTTGTGTCCATCGATAACTGCACAGACATTGTCATTAAAACATCACAGTAATTACCGTCTCATGGAGCAAAAGTAAAATAAAATTGATTGATCTTGTAAATGGTTGGTCAGGTCGCAAGATATTTTAAATCATTTTAGGAGGTAACCAGTCAGAAAAGGTTGGGAACCACTGCACTAAGCAATGGTGTTAACATGCGACGCTTCATATAACCACCCACAGTGGTTTTGGCCAATCACTGTTTAGTGGCATGCTCAATAATTTTCACACAATATGTTTTTAGATGCTTACGTTGCAAACACAGTTAGAGGCATCTTTATCAGCGACAAAAGTAAGTTTAAAATATCTCTTTAATCTTTAGCAAACTAAATATTTGTAAAGACCCCTTCAAAACCTTTTTGTCATAAAATTTAATTTAGTCTCCAGATTATTCAGCTAAATTTGAAAGTGAGATAGCTGCATTAAAAATGGAGCTGAACATCAGGAATGAAAATATTGTGGATCTGCAAAAAACTGTTGATGAACTTAATTGTGACCTGAAAAACTCCAAAGAAAAATATGAGGACAGTAAGTGGAAAAACAAATTTCACTTGGCAATTTATTAAGAAAGGAAAAATCAGTTTTTGTGTGTGTTTATTTTTTAAGATCTTGTTGAGTATAATTTTTTCCAAGTTCAAGTTTTCACACTTAGCTACTAAAAACTTCAATAATATTTTGGTGTGGAAACAACAATTAACCTGTATTCGTTTTTATCAATTTTTTACATGTGTTTGTTAGTCAGCTTGGCTTTTCTGTTTTTTGCTACTTGGTACACTCAAACCCAGGGCAAAAAAATTAACAATAAACTGTGCTTAACAAATTAGTGACCCAAATTTGCAGAACTAGTACAGTGTTTTATGTGAACAAAGAAGTGGTGTGATAAACTGGATAAACATTTTCAAAACAACAATAAATGATCATGCAATATCTTGCCTCCAGGTTTGACTTGAATCGCTAACATACAGTTATTATATTTATTTATTTTTTTAGCAATTGAAGATCTGCGTAAAGAATTGCTGAGCGTGAAGAACAGCCCCCAGTGAGTCACATTTCTGTTTACGATTTTACTTTTTGTTTTGTCTGTGTCGACTGCTTGAACTACTTTTCGCTGACGGTTTCAAGCCTTCCAATTGATTATTGTATATTTACAAAATGATGCAGCTAGCAGTGGCCGCTTGTTTTCCAATTTTTTTTTTCGAAGAAGTTTTTTTTAGCTTTTTTAGTGTTTTTTTGTCATCAAGCAAGCTTGCTTGGAGCAAGTTAAGGCTAAGTATCTAGGCTTCAGTTGAATCAAACTCGTACAGCTCTAGTGACTGATTGGGTCTACTGCTGAAAACTGTAAATTAAATGGCAGTTGTCTGTTCAATGTAGGGATTCTGTATTCGGTGATGAGCCTCAAATAAGTTTTCTTGATGAGAAAACAAAATGCCTGGAGGAAGCAATTCAACATTGTGAACAGTTGATTGCTGAAAAATGTGCGCTGGAATCTCAATACAATATGCTTGAAAATCAATGCTCAGAAAAGGAGAAGAACATCGAAACTCTGTAAGTTACCTCTTCATGTATAATAGGGCTGAAGCTTGCAGCACACTCAAATCAGTCTGTGTATTTCTTATTGCGAGTAAAAAAATCGATTTCGCCAAACAAATGGCATCATCAGTTCTTATTCANAAGGTGCATTAGTGCAGAAATCGTCCTGAACCACGAGTGCTTAATACAGACGATTCCAGTTTCAGATAAACTATAATAGGGCTGAAGCTTGCAGCACACTCAAATCAGTCTGTGTATTTCTTATTGCGAGTAAAAAAATCGATTTCGCCAAACAAATGGCATCATCAGTTCTTATTCAGATTCTATTTGAATAAGAACTGATGATGCCATTTGTTTGGCGAAATCGATTTTTTTACTCGCAATAAGAAATACACAGACTGATTTGAGTGTGCTGCAAGCTTCAGCCCTATTATAGTTTATCTGAAACTGGAATCGTCTGTATTAAGCACTCGTGGTTCAGGACGATTTCTGCACTAATGCACCTTTGTTACCTCTTCATGTTTACATCAGGTCGATGTGTGTTTGTTTCTTTAATACACATAAACAATAAAAAATGTAAAACTAGCTAAGTTAAAAGATTTCTGAATTAGAAAATGCATCAGCTCTGATCTTGTAAAACTATGAGGAATAAAATGCAGTTTATATAATCATTTTTTGCATTGTTGTGTAAAACAAAGCAATGGTTGGGCCAATACAAATACCTATCTTTTGAATTGCTATAGAAAACAGAGGACTCTGTCTCAACAGTCCAAAATTGATGAACTCTTGGAGCAAGCAGAGTTTGACCAAAATGAGAAACAAATTCTATTTGAAGAGGAGGTATTTTATTCTTTGCAAAATTTCACACATTAGAGCATCTTTGTGTTGACTAGTAATGAGCCAAAAGCGAATAGGCAGAGGTATTTAGGGTATTGTTTTAACATCAAAGATACATAAAGATTCAAGAAATTAGTTGTATATTGTCTTTTTTGGTGTATTGGATGGAAATCTTCGAAAATTTGGGACATAGTTTTGATTTTTTGGAACACTTAATTTCTAAAAACATATGGATAGGTAAATATTCATGTTAAAAACACTTGTTTAATATTCATGTTAAAAATATTTTAAGTTAAAATAATATTAAGGTAAAAAAGCTCATTAACCACTGTTATACTCAATATCCCAAGTCCCAAAAATCTACAGGTTGAAAACCTGGTTTTATTCTTTTTTCACTCATTTGGCGTCTTTCACAGTTTCTATCCCCCACCAGCCATTACTTAAATGTTTGATCTGAACACCAATACTAGTCGCTTGTTTCATTCTATTGTTGACATATTGTTTTTATTGGAAGCTTTTTTAATTTTTGAAGTTCAGCAACATACTGTACTTCTTTTCTGCAGAAAATATGGACTGAGAAAGTTCACAAACTGGAAGAGGAAATTAAGAAGCTTGGGGAAAGCACTGTAAGAATACGTTTGAGCATTTCAACTTCATGCATTTTGTTTTGCATTCATATAATGTTAGAATGTTCGGGAAAAACAAAGTATTTTAATAACTCTAATGCTGAGGGCCCATTAATAGTTGTTGCTCAGCCATTCATGATTGGTTGCTAGTGGCACCATTTCTTGTTCGCCACATGAGTATGTATGTTCCAGGAATAGGTCACAACAGCAACTGTTCTCTATAAGAATGTGTGCATTGGCCATTCTTACCGTGTTCAAAATGCTGAAACATCAAAATCAAGATAAAATCTATGCCGAAATGTAGTTTAAACACTAAAATTAAGCAATGCTTTGTTGATCACTAAAGATAATTATTGATCAATAATGTTATGCATTAATTACTGCAGAATGCTGAAAAACTACAAACAGAACCTGACCTTCAAGTTGAACAACTCAAGAAGCAAATTGAAAACCTGGAACGAAGTTCAAACGATGCACAACTTTTGTTCCAAGACACAAATCACAAGTTATCAAAAGCTCTCAGCGAAATTACCACTCTCGAAGAGTGCAAGGTAAAGCCAGTAACCAAGTACAAGCATGAAGTGTGAAAACTTTAAACTAAGTTTGTTTTAAATCACACTTGTTTTTTCACTCTATTACAAATCAATGTTTCAAAGTTTGTCAAAAAGTTAAAACAAACTAAGAATCCTCGGCATAAATAACATCCAAGGTTTTATCAGGAAAAATTGGAAAAGGAATTGGAATTAAAACAATCTGATCTGGACAGTTACATGTCAATGTTGGAAATATCTAAACCTGCATCACATTATGCTCCTATGCAGCGATCATTCATTGACCAACCAGATGTTGATGAAGGTGAACTAGGTCAATTATAAAATATTTTTATTTTGTGGTAAATCCCTCACTGTAGTTCTTTGTCGAGTCCTTTTCAGCTCTCTATCATGGATTTTAAAAATGTTTACATTTTTTTGAAAACCTTTCAAAGGGTTTCAAACACTATTAGTGATTTTTATTATCAAGCCAAAATCATAAAACTCATCATAAGGTCAGCACTTCTCAAACATAATGTTGGAGTGCCAGAAGTGGCTATCAACAAGTATAAAATGTTGTAAATTTTACCTAATGTGTGAAACTTATACCTCATATATACATGTGCGCATGTTTTTTTACACAGACAATGTACAAGTTCAGGCTAAAACCCCAAGTAAACAAGCTCTTGAAGAAAATCCTGTCACAGAAGAGCTGAAGAATAAAGTCAGAGAGTTAGAGCAGCTGAAAGAAGCACACATGACTGAAATTCTGAAAATGAGTGCAAAGCATGAAACAAGAGTCAAGGAAATAACATTGGAGTTGGAAGAAGTCAAACAAGAGTTGTGTCAAATAAGGTACAAACTGGCAGGTTTAACTTAAAGTAGATCAACATTTGTTAAATTTCAAACCTAACTAAAACATGATTTAGGTCAAGTTTTAGTGTATATATGTACAAAAAATCAAGGAATTTTCAAAAAGCATTATATTTGACACAAGCTAAATTGTATTAGTAATTATGTGGACAAAGATTGGAATAATGATTTAAATGAATTTTTAAATCTTTTATGTTTATGTGTTAAAAAAACAATTACTGATTTTTTAGATCTGAAGCTGCCAGTAAAGATTCACCCCATAGTAAAGAGTTTGTTGCAAAAGGTAAATGACATTAAAAAAAAAAACACAACCAGGTTTAAATCACAGACTACTACAGGTTAAACTGTAACTGAATTTGTAAAATAGACAATTAAAGTCTTCTAAACCCATTGGTTTCAGACTGCCTTGAAAAAGTTTCTCCTGCAATTCCTGTAGCGTTTCACTTTAATATTTTTGAAAGAAAAAGTTTATTTGAAGTGAAATTAACCACATTTAAACCTCATTCAACACTAATGTAAATTCAACATGTTTGAGGCAACACTTAAAGTATAAATGTGAGAAAGTTAGTTTTAAAAAAAGTTTTAAACTGTTAAATTAAAATATACTAAACCGACAACAAACTCTTCCAACCACAAGTTTTTCAGATTATTTGTACTAATCCGTTGCAAAATAAGGAAACCGTTTTCTTTTTTTTATGTATTATTTACTGATGCTCCTATTTTTGATAGTGTTTAAAAAATTTTTTATAATAAATAAAATATAGCATATAACTCCAACCATAATCTCCATTTTCCCCCTTTTTATTTTTTTGCATTCCTCTTGTTTTAATATCTCCCTTTTTAACTTGTCATACTTCAGTTGATGAACTGACTGCCCAACTCCAAGACAGTAAATCTGAAGTTGACCATCTGAAGGAAAAACTTCTAGAAATTGAAGAAAGATCATCCAAGGATATCCAGGATCATGAAAAAGCGAAACAAGCTCTTCAGAATGAGTTTGTAGAGAAAATTGAAGAACAGAAGATGAGGGCGCAAGTGTTGGAGGAGGAACTCAAGGCTGAGAAAAAGTCTTGTGCTAATTTCCAGGTTCATTCTGTGCTAATTTATTTCAGCTGCTTTTAGAACCACTAGTGGGGAATTTAAGTTCAGGCACCCAATTACGTGAACCATGTAACCACCTTAATAGAGATAATAGAAATCTGACAATTTCAATTATTTTTTGCCCGTGATCATGTAGCTAACATATACATACCTCTCCGAAAGGTCTGAAAAATATATGCATTAAAAGAATACGAGTTTTCACCAAATTAAATTCAGCAATCTGCATACTACTGATAAGTTAAATATGCCCAGCTGCGGGTAGGGGTGTTTAATCATATTCTAGCTAGGGGAAAATTACCCAAAAACAGGTAAAAGGCAAAAATCTGAAAAAAAGGGTCACAATAAAAAACTTTTTTTAAATTGCACTAAAATTTCATTTTAGAGGCCTATTACGAATGCTTGCCTTTGATGTATTTTTATGTTACTATTTTACAGTTTATGTTACTTTGGTCTCTTGTTTTTGACACTCTGGTGGCAAACATTTCCTAGCAAATTTGACATGGCAGTCTGTGTTAATCAAATTGTTACCAATTAATTTTGGGGTTACACCTAAAGTTTCCTGACACCTCTGGTAGACAAACCAGTCCTCTAAACAAGTGTTTCTCAATCCTTACATGCTAGCTATTTTGTGGACTCAAGTGGCACTGTAAAAATAAAAACACTACTTTTGGGTGGAAATTGATTTCTTGGCTCAAATGCTATGCATGTGAAGTGTTATTGTAAGCCTTCTTTTGTTTCTGGCATTCTGGGGATTTTGCTTGTGGAATTACCTGGAGGGTTTTGCAAACTTTTTTGACCATGTACTTGTGAAAATGGCCAATATCCTGATAATTTTATGCAAAGACACTTCTTTTCAAGGAATTGGACACAACCAACAAAAAGCAGATCGGAGATCTTAAAGAGATGCAAGAATCTCAACTTGAGAAGATTAACAACCTCCACATCCAGCTCAAACAGGAGCATGAGCGATTTATCAATCTTCAGGATGAGATGAGGGGGACTTGCATTCCTGGAGGAGATGATGTGAGCAAAGAGAATGGGGAGATGCGAGATGAACTGACATCTTGCAGGAAAAAGATACTTGATCTTTGCGCAGAGTGAGTTCAACTGCTGTCAATGTTGTGTTTTAACATAAAACATGTAGTTAAAGTAAAACATGTAGTTTAAATGTAATCATAAGGTCATTAGGCCTTGCATGAAAATTTTTCCTTGCTCAAATTAATGAAACTAGTTTTACCATTTCTATCCCTTTTTCTTTTCATTGTATTTGTTTTGACAGAAACAAGAAACTGCAAGAGCTTGCCGAGCACCGCCAAGATGCTTTGTTGGCTGAAAGCAACAAAGAATTGGGAATTGAAAAACAACTTCACATAGCTGATCAACTTGCTAAGGATTCCATTGAGTCATTTGCAAATGAGCGCAATGTTGCAAACAAAGAAATTGAGAAACTGCAAAAGCAGGTACTTTAAAAACATTACACCATATTTTTGGGTTCAAGTTATGCAGTTATTTTGTACTAACTCACCTGTTTGTTGTGTGTCATTTTTTATTTTTCTAATTTCTCCATTTTGGTAACTGCAGCTTGATGACACCCAGAAGATGTTGGTGAAAGCCACATCAGAAAAAGACATTACACAACATCAGTTGGAGAAACAACTCCAAATTTGCAATGACTTAAAGCAAGAGGTTTGGTTAAGACATTTTGAATTGTTGCATTTTTTGTCCTTTTTTGCCTACTAAAGCTCGGATGGACCCAACCAATGCAGTTTGCTGCTTTTGGTTCTTGGCCTAGTGATGAAAGTAAGCTTGGTAGAAGCAAATTTGCTTAACCGTGCAATGTCCAAGTTAAGATGGGAAAAATCTTTATGTTGTTTCCTCCTGTAAACGGCAAGTTTCAACTTGTGATTGTGACTCAAAGATCAAAAGTAACTACATTTGTTTATCAAGAACAAAAATATGACAACTTATCTATTGATAGGTTATGTATATGTGGTGTCATAATACTGCAAGCATGCTTTGCTTTGCACAGCAAACTAATGTGAGATGCTCAGTATCGAACACTATTAGTTTTGGCCCATCCCAGCTTCCAGTTTTAATTACACAACCTGTTTTTACTTTTATTACACAACCTGGGTAACTTTCCAGATAAATGATAAGGAAAAAGATGGAAGACAAAGTCAGTCATCTTTTTTCATGCATGGATCTGGTGGCGACCAAAAACTTGAAGCTAAAGTGAAACGATTGACACAAAATCTCGACCTTACCAAGCAAACCATGTGGAAACTTGAACAAACAAACAAAGAACTTGCAGGTTTGTCATGTTAAATCGAGTAAGAAGATTGGGTACTGCATGGAAAAGGTTTAACTTGACTGGAATTACACACAGGAAAATATTTAACTTGATATGGGTTGCTTAAGTGTACAAATACACAATATGACATCTGGAAATGTCTAAAACTAGTTTCTGTAAAATCGTTACCTTGAGGCACTACATGTAAATACTTAAAATGAGCGATGTTTAACTCTATATAAACTGGTCATTTTGGTATCACACTCACAACTGGACTGTTTTTCTTGCTCAGGTTACTAAGTAATAAGTTATTAGTTCAACTACTGGAATTCTTTGGGTTTCAGTTCAAATGTTTGCTCAATTATTATGTTGTGCTAAAAAATCTTTTTTTGCCAAACTATATATGTACACTTATTTTAGATGAAAAGCGCAGCTTGGAGCATGACCTGCACCAACTGCGAGTGTCACAATCTGAAAGTGAAAAACTGCAAAAAGGTTTGACTGCAGCTGCTGAACAGATTACCTGCCTCCAAAATGAATTGGAAAAACAAAAGCTGTTGTACCAAGATGCTGGAGAGAGAGCTGAAAAGCAAAAGAAGGAATTGGGTGCATTGGTGGAAGCGAAGGAGGTTCAAATTTGTGATATGAAAGGTCAGTCCAACATTTTACAACACTGGCAGTTTTTCCAAAGGATTAACAGTGTCAAACGGTGACACAGCAGCTAAGGTCGGCATACAATTTTTGAACATGTTTTAAAAAATAACATGCAAAAATGTAGGTTTAATTGCTGTTTAAATCTCAAATTATTAAAACTCTATTACAAAAGCAGTTATTTTCACAAAAAGAAACGAACCCTGAAAGACTGCAAGTTAATATTTATTAAAACTTTTACGTAAGGTATTCAAAAGGTAAAAGTTTAATTTACCAGTTTATTTAAAAGTATTTTTGAAAATAAAATTCTTGTTTTTAGCAAATCTTGAGCAGACCAAAAAGAATCTGCAATTTATTGAAGAAAAATTTGTGGCATCAGAAAATATGCAATCTGAAGACAAAAAGAAGTTGGAAAATTCCAATACGCTTCTCTCAGAAGCACAACAGGATGTTCAAATTTTGCAGGAAGAAAAGAATAAGTATCAAGAAGAAATTTGCGCTCTAAAAACAAAACAAGAGGAAGATGCTGCAAAAATTAGGAGTTTGGATGCAAGCGATGAAGAACACCTGAAAGTAATCCAAGGCTTAAAGGCTAACATCAAGGAATTGTCAGCGGAGATAACAGAAGCCAAAATAGTGTTTGTGGAAAAAGAGGAAAATATGATGAAGAGGAATGAGGAACATGTTGAGATTGTTCAACAGTTAGAGATGAAAATCAGGGAATTAACATCTGAAGTGGAGACAACCCAAAAGGCCTTGGTTGAAAAACAGGAAGGTCATACTGAGGTAACTCAGGAAATGAAAACAAAAATTGTGGATTTAGCATCGGAGGTGGAAGCCTTACAGACTGCCTTGAAAGAAAAAGAGGAAGATCTTGCAAAAATGCAAGAGGATGCAGCAAAGGAATTTCAAGTCATTCAAACTGGTTTTCATGCAAAAGAAGAGGTTTTGAGACAAGAATTTTCTGAAAAACTTGAATCATTCGAAAAAAGTAGACATGAAAAGGAACCACATTCTGAGCAGGCAGAGGAAAACCTAATAAAAAAGATAGAAATCTTACAAAGCAGTTTGAACTCAAAAGAGATTGAACTCAAAAAGCTGGAAGAGGACATTTCAGAAAAAGCAGAACAGTTACAAGAAATGGAAGCCAAAAGAAAGCAGGACTTCCCTGTGGTTAAAGAAGAACTTTTAGTCAAAGCAGAATTTTCAGAGGAAATGGAAAGAAGAACAGGCATGTTGCAGAAAGATGAACAACTACAGGAAAGTGATATGATGAAAAAGTTGCAAGAACTGCAGGAAGATCTTCTCCAAAAAGAAGCACAATTGAAAATGAGTGATGGAGCTGAAAGGCAAAATGAAGAGCAGTTTCAACAGAAAATAAATTCCATGGCAGCAGATTTTAAATTACTACAAAATAGCTCTCAAACAAAAGTGGATGAATATCGACAACAGCTGCATGCTGCTGAAGAAAAACTTGAACTATGCGAAAAACAAGTTGAGACTCTACAGTGTGAACTCGAGGAGCTAAAAATATCTGTAAATGCAAAAAAAGAAGAGCAAATGAAGTTGCTAGAGGGGCAGGAGCATTTAGATGAGACCCAGCAAAATTTTGTAAGGTTGTACCACGAGTACACGCAACTGAATGAGGCATTAAATGAAGTCCAAATCCAGAATCAAGAGCTTACAAAGTCTTTGGAGGAACAGCAAGTTAAACTGATGGAAGGAGAGGAATGCAAAAATACTCTTGTCAATGACATAGAAAGTTTGAATCTAAAAGTAGCTGAAAGTAATGAGCTTCTTGAAGTAAACCAGCACAAACTGACCGAGGAATTGAAAAACAATACAGTACTGAAAGAAAATCTTTTCTCCTTGCAATCTGAGAACAAAGATCTGTGTGAAGAATTAGAAAAATCGAAAAAAGAATTCTCTGATTTGGAGGCTTTGTTAGCTGAAATAGATGTTAAAAAGTCAATTTGTATTAACAACAGTGATTCAGAGATTGCTGATGCTTTGAAACAGAAAGTTGAAGAACTTGAAAGATTGAAAGACTTAATACTTGAACTTGAACAAAAACTTTCCGAAAACGAAAAGACCACAGAAATGATGACACTCCAAATTACAACATTACAGTCCGAAAATAAACAGCTGTGTGATGAAATTGAAGAGTTGGCAAAAAGTAAAATTCAATCAGAGACCAAAGATGCAACTTCTAACAATACTGGTCTTATCAATCAACATAGTGAACTGAGTCCAGACTATGAAAAGCTAAAACAGGAACTTAATGATCTTGAATTACAAAACAGAGGCCTACAGGCACAGCTGGAAAGCATTGTGTCATCTTCTGATACCGATTTTACTAATCAAATCGAAGAAGTCAAATCAGAAAACAAAACTTTAAGTGAAACAGCAAAGGAACTCAAGGTAGTGTTGGATGATGTTCAAACCAAAAATAAGGAACTCGAAAAATTGGTTTTCGATCAGAATGACCAACTAAATTCGAAATCAACACAGTTGCAAAATGCTGAGAAGATAATTTCAGAGCTTGAATTAAAATTTAAGGACCAACAGAGGATTTTATCAACAGAAGATGTTAAAATTGAGATGAATGCGATTGAGAATTTGACAACGCAGTACATGGATTTGAAATCAAAATATAAAACAGAGGTAGATGAACTTAGGTGTTCAATTGCAAGCAAAGATAGTTTGACTGAGGAACTCAAAACAACAATTTCTAATTTAAAGGAGAAAATTTCGAGCGATGATGATTTTATAAGATCATTGCAAAATAAACTTTCTGCCGTCATTGCGGAAAACAGAGCTGGTGAGGAATTAAAAACAACCATTTTGAATTTGAAAGAAAAAATATCAAGTGATGAAGTATTGATTGATGCATTACAAAAGGAACTCATGGTAGCAAATGAAAATGCAGCATTGGTTACTGAAGAAGCTAAAGTTTCAGTCGCACAGTCTGAACAATATCTATCCAGCCTACGTGCGGAGGTTACAGAACTGAAAAGTGAAATTGGAAACCTCACTTGTGAGCACACTGCCTCTGTTGCTGCGTTAACAGAAAGAAATTCTATGTTGCAGGAAGAAATTGAAAATACAATTGGGCTAAAGGAAAGTTTGGCTCAAATGCAAAAAGAAATAGATGCAAAATCAAGACTGGTTGAGGAACTTGGTGGATCTCTCAAAAGCTGTGAGAAGCAGATAGAGATTTTAGAATCTGAGCAGAAAAAGAGTGAAGAACTGTTTAAGACTCAGTCAGAGAGATCTGAAAAGGAAATAAAATATCTGAATGAGCTCCTTGAATCTGAGAAGAAACTTTTGGATGAAAAGGTGAGCGAACTGAAAAACACTACTGTTCTTCTTAAGGAAGCTACAGAAAAGGTTGAGAAAAATGACACAACTTCTGTCTCTAATAGTGGTCTCGATCACAAGATTTGTGAAACTAAGATTTTGGATCTTCAGGATTTACTGGATGTTTCAGCTTTAGAGTTGCGCCGTAGCCGTGGTGACCAAGAACAACTGACTCAGCTTTTAAAGGAGCGTGAAAATGAGATGAAGGAGCTCCAAAAGGCCAAGGATGATAGTGATGCACAACAGAAAGACGTTGCTTCCGTCAAAGACCTCCTTGTTAAAAAAGAAGCAGAACTAACTGATTTTATTTTGGAACGAGATCAGTTAGAGGAAAATGTAAAGTCACTTAAAAGTGAAATTGATTTGTTAAACAATCAGCTTAAATTTGAAAAAGATGAAAAATCAGATCTTGAAGTTCAGGTTGAAGATCTCAAAAGGTGTGTTTCTGAAGATAAAACTCCTCTTATTGAGGCCTTAAATGCACAAAGAGATCTTTCAGAAGCAGAAAAGAACTTCCTTGTCCTGTATCAGGAATTTACAACTTTGACTGAAAAATGCTCCACTCTTGAATCAGCTGCCATTTCATCAAAGGACAATGCTGAAAAACTTACTTTAACTATTAAAGAACAGGAAATTCAAATCAATGAGCTTAAGCATGACCTTGAAGTGATAAAACAGCAGAAAACCGACCTTGAAATCGCAAAGACATGTCATGAAAGTGAAAGGCTGGATTTGGAAAAACTCAAAACAACAATTGAAGCCCTCACTGAATCATGTGACTCCACTAAAAGTGACCTCAAGATTGAAACTGCCAAAGTTGCAAGATTAGAAGAAGAATGTAAGATCAAAGAAGAGGCTGTAATGGTTATCGAAGAGAAACTGCAGTCTAAGAGTGCCGAATTGGTTATGCTAAGTGAGAAGCTTCATTCAAGTGTGGCTGAGAATGAGCAAAAGGAAGAACGGCTGTGTGTCATGCAATCGAAGCTTGATAAACTGAATCAAGACAACACAGAGTTTGCATCTATAAAACTGGTCATCGAGAAGGATATGGCCAGGCTGAAGGAGCAACATTCTTTTGCATTAAAACAGACAGAGGTAATCAACTGAGCTTATTAGGTGCATAATGTGTTATAAAATGAAAACAAAACAATAGGTTTAACCAAATAATAAAGCACAGGAAACCTAAATTGTATTTAGGGCATTACTAGTATGTGTTGCAAAGTTAAGTCCACTGATGATCCTTTCAGACAAAAAGAAACATATCAATACCACATGTCTTACATGGTAAAAATGTAATCACTACAACAAGACGTTTTTATGGGACTGGTAGCAATTTTAAGTGAATTTTGTATGTAGCTTGCAGCAACAAAATTATTGACTTTATTCAGCAATGTCATTTAGGTTTATCTTGTTTTTGTAGGAAGTAAATCTGAAACTTTGTAAAGAGTTGGAAGAAATGAAAACAAAAGTTTCACGCACTGCTCATGTCGAGGAACTGCAAAACGAGTTGCAGAGTTTAAAAGAAAAGGTTTCTAAAAATCTTTAGTTTGTTTCATAGTTGTACTCCATGCTATAAAAAGGAAAATGCTCTCTGTGCATCCTTAACTACCGGCTGTCTTGGTACAAAAATGGGATTGCTACAAAATTGTTCCAACTTTTATTCTTGTTAACTACAAATATGCAAGTGATGAAATGCTGGGTTAGATTTGAAATTGAACCTCTTGTTAAGCAATATATTATATATTTTTTTTAGCAATTTGGTGATGTTTTTTATTTTAGATGGAAAGTGACTTACATGGAGCTGACAACGAGAAGAAGCGACTTGTTGACATTATTCAGGAACTGAAAGCTGCTATAAATGAAAAAGAAGCAAAGGTATGGAAATCTAAAAATGCTTGGCAGTCATTATTTGACTATAATTACCAAACACAGATGTTAAATGGTGAAACACCCTTGACCACAGAAAATCTAATTATAGTTGTGGGGTAATTCTCAAAGTTAAAAACAGTCTGGTATTGTTGCTTTTTGTTACTTGCAACTTCACATGTCATTCTTCCAAAATTCATATAAGACTTGGGTTTGTAACAACTTTTTTAGAGTGACCATCTTTTCTATCAACATCCTTACATCTTTTTTGTTCTGTTGATGGTATGCCAGAATTTAGAAAAAGATTATTTTGATTGGATGTTGTTTAAGTAACAAAAACATACAAAAAACATGAACAAAGAACTTGATTCACATGAACTGTTACAGTTTTTTCATACAACAAATGATACAGAATAATTTACATGATTTACACAAGGTGGTTAGCTGCACAGGTACTAACCTGCCCTCTTAAACACTGGAGACATCCATACCAACTATGTAACCACTAGGCAATAAAATCGCTAATAGTGGAACCTTAAATCATTACCAGTCAGGTATTCATGTCTGTTCTTCTCGTTCATCTTTCTCTTTTCTGGTTGCTGCCTTCTAACCCTAAATTATTTTTCCACTTAATGGCTAAAGAAACTTTACACCTCCAAATACTGTTGGCCTATGTTTTAAAACTTGCCTGCTGAAATTAAGGAAAAAGTTCAGCAATGATTCAGGCAAATGGTTACCACACATAGATGTAAATCTAAACTGATCACAACAAAACCCAAATGTTATCTTGCACTTTAATAAGATTCAACAATTCGACGAAAGACTGGAATTGCAGAGAAATGATTTTCTGTCAGAAATTGATGAAGCTAACAGAGCCTCGAAAAAGGAAACCAACCGCTATATCGAGATGGTAAATTAGTTGTTGATTTTTCATTTAGTAATTAAAAATTGATTTTAAATCATTGATGGATTTCTGTTTAAGGTCAAACTGGAGGAGGAAAAATTGCAAGTGCAATTAAAACAAAAAAATGAAGAATTTTCAAAATGTGTAAGTTTAATGTGTTTTTTTTTGCTTTTTGGTTAAGTTGTTCATTAAAAAAAAATGGAAAAAGTGGGTTGTAGGTATGTCAATGTGAAAATTTTAGTAAAATTTCTTAGAAATTTCAGAAAGTGATCCACTGTCTACATAACAATCAAAGATTAATAAATTTCTGCTGAAACCAAATGAAATAAAACTTTGCTTACTTTAACTTTAACTTCCTTTTTAGCAACAAAACCTTGAGGCAAAAACCTGTGAATGTCTCTCACTACAAGAGAAAATAACAGAGATTGAAGGAACCTTAAGGGTAAGACAATACCTAACTACTGTAAGATTTGTTGTCTAATGCACAAACAAACAAGTCCCCCTTTGATTCAAACGCTAGAAATCCTACGCAAACATGTTTAACTGTTCAAATTGCAGAATCAAGATGCTTTACTACAGAAGACGCAAGACTGTGACCTCATGAAACAGAAGGCAGATGAATCAGAACAGAAATTCAAGGTAATTTGGTGCAAGAGCTGTACAGCATTTATTGGGTCTACAAAACAACCAACAATTTTATTACTTTTTGTTTTTTATGTATGACACTGCACAAGGTAAACCTTAATTTGAATATGATCTTTTCCATGCAACTGATTAATTGTGGTAGACTTTTCTGTTGCTTGCATAGATCATTTTAGTATGTAACTCCATCAGTTCCTAAATTTTTCTAAAAATTACAAAAATTAAACTGTAAAAGGTTCTCAATCACTGTGTTAGGAGACAAGGTTTATTGGCAAAGTTGGTGATCAGAATTTTCCGGATGTTTCTCTTGGGGCTTTTGAATAAAACCTAAGTCGTTTACCTCAAAACAAGAATATCCAATAAATGAACAAAAAAACTTAACAAACTGAAATGTTTAGATTTGACACTGGAAAAAAAATTCAGGTTTTAAATTAAATTGTTTTAGGATTTACAAGGCAAGTACAGCAAACTACACATGGATTATTTACAAGTTTGCAAAGAAGTTGAGCAGTTTGAGGCTGAAACTGAGGAATTGAAACAAAAAGTTGACGCCAGTGCTGATGTAAGTTAAAAAAGTTAACACAGGAAATAAATTGGATTTTTGAGCAGAATGCAAGGCTAAATGTAACGTAACATATTTAGCAGCATCTAGCAAATACATCTTTTGTGTAATAGAATGAAAATTTGGTGAAAAAGGCCCAGGAGTTCGACCAACTACAAACTGAATTTAAAGAGCTTGACCAAAAAATGGAGGTAACTACAAAAGCAAACCGCACTACTCATTGTGATTAAAATAACAAACATATTCACCAGATGGGTTGACATGGTCTGGATCTTTAATACTTCATTGAAGCATAAGCATTTATAACGGTTGCTGGACCAAAAACTGCTAAATTTAAACGAGTATTGAAAAACAAATAAGAATTATTGTCCACATATTGTTTTCTCTTGTTTTTTTCTCCCCTGCAGGCTTGTCCATTCATTTTTGGCATAAAATGTTTAACTAATTAAAGCTGTTGGAAGTGTTACCTACAGTCATGAAGTTGCATAGCAGTTATCCCTGTAGCTCCCCAAAATGGGCAATTTTGCAGAACATTCCGTTGTGGTGAATTGATTGCTGTGTTGATTCCCACAGCCCCAGTAGTTGCCCCTAAAGTTTGTAGACTGAGCTAGTAATGGGTCGTTCTGTTTTCTTCTGTTAAGGTTGTTGTAACTCTTTTACTAAATAAAAAAAGTTATTTCCAAAAAACAATTTAACATATATTCACTGTTTCCTACAATTAATACAATAGCTTTGCACGTGTGGGACCTATGCGTTTCTGCCTGGTGCAACAACCATGTCATTACAACTGGAGTAACTAGATGATCCAATGTAAAATAATGTAGTGAATATATAACCTTTTTTAATGTATGTGTGACAACATTGACAATACAATAAAAGCCGGCAGCCGCCTTTCTAATTTCTAATGCATATAGAGCAGGATGCTCAAGAAAGTCACAGTTGATTTATTTACAGAACTTACAAAGGAAGTACTCCAAACGACATCTTGACTATTTGGAAGTTTGCAAGGAAGTCGACAATCTTGAAGCAGAAAATGAGAAATTAAAAACAAAGGTTGCAAAATCTTATCAGTTTTTGTACTTGTTTTTTGAAAGTATTTGTTGTACTTGTTTTTTGAAAATATTTGTTGTACTTGTTTTTTGAAAGTATTTGTTGTACTTGTTTTTTGAAAGTATTTGTTGTACTTGTTTTTTGAAAGTATTTGTTGTACTTGTTTTTTGAAAGTATTTGTTGTACTTGTTTTTTGAAAGTATTTGTTGTACTTGTTTTTTGAAAGTATTTGTTGTACTTGTTTTTTGAAAGTATTTGTTGTACTTGTTTTTTGAAAGTATTTGTTGTACTTGTTTTTTGAAAGTATTTGTTGTACTTGTTTTTTGAAAGTATTTGTTGTACTTGTTTTTTGAAAGTATTTGTTGTACTTGTTTTTTGAAAGTATTTGTTGTACTTGTTTTTTGAAAGTATTTGTTGTACTTGTTTTTTGAAAGTATTTGTTGTACTTGTTTTTTGAAAGTATTTGTTGTACTTGTTTTTTGAAAGTATTTGTTGTACTTGTTTTTTGAAAATATTTGTTGTACTTGTTTTTTGAAAGTATTTGTTGTACTTGTTTTTTTGTCAATGAAGCTTTTTGTTCTGAGCCGAAACTATCCTAGTCTTCTTTCTTTTCCAGGGTAAACGAACTGGCACAAGATCTAGTGAATCAGAACTCAATAAGGATTTGGAAAATGCTCTTGCTGAAATTAAGGCAGGTTTATTTCACAGGACTTTAACTAACCTCATTAAGTCGAATTTTACATGGCAACATGTAAATGAGTGCGACATTAAACTTTCCATTAATATTTTTGTGTTAATAATTATAACTTACAAGCATCTTCAGTAAATTCTCACTGCTGGAGTGTCAAAAGTTCAACCAACTTTTCCAAAGGTGTTGATGAAACATTGGTCCAACAGAATCAGTTGGTCAACAGGCTAATTTTGCTTTAAAGGTGTTGCAGAAAAAATATAACAAGTGGAGAACAGATTACATGCAAGTATGCAATGAAGTTGACCAGTTGGAAGCTGAAAATGATGGATTAAAAAATGCACAAAAACAGATTGAAAAAGTAAGTCAGCACATTGACTGGTTTGCGGTTCTAAATGATCACCCTTTACAAATGTAACTTTCTTCTCCAGGAGCTAAAAAAAGTGCAACTTGAAGTACAAACTTTAAATGAGCTCATGCCATTACTACCAGCTTCTCAGGTAAGCAACAACTTATTGAAATTATTTTTAAAGAATAAGTTTTGCATACTACGTATATATTTTCTGTAAATTTAATAAAATACACATAACCATCATTTTGTTTGCTTAAACCCAAATATCAATACCAAACAAGTATCTGCAGTACATAAGGTAAAACAGTTTGGTTGTTTTTTATAGATTCGACTCATTAACCAAAGGGAAGTTGAAATAGAAACAGAACAAGCAAAATTACAGGTATCTGTTCTTGTTCTTAATTTACATTTGAAACTTTTTGAAATAAGCAGATTTAATAATGAGCTGGTGCAATCAAAAAAATAAAATCTAACCTCCCATCCCTAGCCTATTTGGGGATAAAATCATCTATTACATTTTATCATGATTTGCTGGTGCTTTATCAGAAAAAAAATTGTGTGCTTTTTGCCAGGAATTCAAGGAAAATCTTGAAAAGCAGTCTGCCAACATTAATGAGAATGAAAAGTTGAAAACTACTTTGCAGTCCCGGTGGGCAGAATATATCTTATGTATTGTTATGTAAACCAATTTTAGCCAAAAATTTGACCACACAAAAAATTTTTGCTTTAAACTTAACTAGCTGCACATCCAGTCAGGCATTGTTTTGTTCACTTAGGAGAGTGATTCTTAACCTATCTAATTTGAGCATGACAAAAGTAGGAAAATACATTATGTAGATTTGGTAAAATGTGGGAAATGAAACTGTGGTGTGAACAGAAATGGGTAAAGGAGAAAAAAGGTTAAGCACCACTCATCCAGAATATTATAAACAACAAACAAATTTTAGCTTGAGAAAACTCCAAATGACCGCACAAAAATGCAGTATATACTCAATCCCATCAAAAGCCATGTTGATGTCCCAAAAGAAAAAGTTTACCAGCTCCAGATTAATTCATTGTTGCGCTCTGCAAGCTTGAAAAGTGGACACACAACTATTTATTCAAATTTTTTGCTGCTATAAATATCCTCAATCTTAATTGCTCTCCACTATTTTTTAAATTCTTCTGTTGTGATTTACAGGGATGTTGATGTGAAAGTTTTGAAAAGCAAGATTCAACAACTGGAAAAAAGCCTCATCCAGTACAAAACAATACAATCGAAGCAAAGGTTTGGTTAACCTCTGTCACATTTTAAAACAACTATTGAGATAAACTAGTTTATGTCTTTGGTTAAAGCTTAAATGATATGAATTTGCTTTTCTGCTTACACCTTACAAAAACGTAAATGTCTGTGCAGAAAGGAAAATGAAAAGTTACTGGAAGAAAGCAAACTGAACCAGCAACCATCAACTGCCACAGGTAAACTGCTGCTCACAAATAATAATGTTAAAAGCATTCCAGACTAGCTGCTTGTTTTATTTATTGTGGCGTTTCAGTAATAGATTGCTGGTGCATTGAGAATTTTTTGGGCCCGAAACGAAATGCCTGTGTGAAATCTGTTCAAGTTTCACATGCACCGAGGTGGTGGCTGCGTTGGGATTTGAACCCAGAATTACAGATTGCTTTGAGTTACATAGGCCACATCACATGTGCGACTTACATGCACACATTTAAACTTGAGGTTGAGTATATTTTCAGAATTTTTAGTTTTGAATGAAGCACTCTGGTCTAGGTTACGTCATTTACCAGATTGCATTGTAACAACGCACATAAACGACCGATGTACATCCTGTTAGTTTTGAGAAAAATAAAGTATAAACATCAGTCATATAAAAGTACGTAAACCCCAATGGGCATGTACAAATAGCAAAATTAGGTTAGCATTATATCAGTAATGTTGTAAGTTCGAAAATCGTTCCAACGTTTTGGCGCTCAGAACAACACTGCAGATCTGGATTCGATCCACTGATATCGTTTACTTTTCAGTAAAGTAAATCACATCAGGCAAACTGGATATTTATTTGAAGATGTGCGTTTCTAGTTTCTGCAAACATGTTCGTTTAGATAAGAACGTCTTTCCAGATATTTTTTGCAAAAATCTATAAGCTTAGTTGAAAGTTTTGAATCTATTCAGCAAATTTTGACCAAAGGACACTAAATAATTTGTTGTTTTATTAATCAATTTCAACTTTCAAGGTGGTCAGTCCTCGAGGCGAGTGACCCGGTCAACTGTTCTGCCCGGTGGCATCGTCCAACGAACCAAGCTGGATATACAGGAGAAGGAAATGAGCATTCTTCGCAATAAGATGGAATATATGGAGAAGGAACTTGCAAAATACAAAGCTATTGAAGTTACCAGAAGGTCTAAAAAGTTGGATTTTGCGAAAAATTTTCGAAATTATTTTAATGTGTTTTTAAGCAACTAGTTACGACTTGACCTAATTATAATTTTAATTTATACTTGAATCACAACTAACGACTTTCCTAAACCTTTCCTTCTCTTTGTGTAAAGTTCAGCAGATTTTGTTTCGATATCCAGTACCCAATACCCAATACTCGGTCATTACTGTAGTTATATGTTAGACATATTTGTAGTTTATATGTTAGACAATTATAAAAGTACCAACCAAGACGAAAAGTTTCAACCAAATTTCCTTTACCAACCACAGTACTGTAAAGATAGATTTTTCTGGGCGCTAAAAAACGTAGACATTCCACCCCGAATATATTTTTAAACATTTTTGTGTGTTTTTCAGAGGAGAAAATCAAACGCTTTTGGATGAGAACAAATCACTCCGATCTTATATGACCAAGTTACAACAGAAACGTCAAACCCGGGGGAGTCAGAACACTGCGATCCCAAATCAAGATGTCGCCATTCAAACTGGCAACAATTCTCCAACAGGTAGAACCTATTGTCTAGTTGATTGTGTATTTTTTGTTGCAAACATTCAAACCGATATTTGACCTCATGTGCGTTATTTTTTGTTCTCAATAGTTAAACAGTGAGCAATTCTGGTAATCAGAGGCAGATTTACCGCGTTTTATGCAAAAAAAATTTAATTACTAATTTACACTTTTAATTTATTGTTGCTTTTGAGTTTTATTTTATCACTGGTTTTCTTTCTCAGATCAAACCGACGAATCTCCAGCCCAGTGCAAGAATCAGTGACGTAACTATGACGTTGCTCCTTCAAGTCTATATTCACTGCCTTTCAAGCCTTATAACATATTTATATTATTCTTTTCTTTCCTCCCGACACGATTCAAGTTGTAAAAACTTCTTTCTTGGCATTTGTAAATAAACAAGCATTTCAAAAAATTTATGTAATCCACACAGTTAACGATTGCAAAAATGGCTTTCCCCTTCCACAGGCAGGAGGGAATATTTCGTTGTTCTATACTTCGTTAGAAAACGAAAAGATGTGAAATTCGTTTCCGTCAAACGGAACTAAGATGTTTTTGCGGGGGTTGCAACAAGCGTAGTAAGCATAGGCGCCGACTTTTGATTTTTTTCGGGTATGCCAAATTATATGACGTCACAAAATTACGTCATGAAATACCAAATATCTTTCTTGGAGCTTAATAGGGTGAGACTATGTTAAGGCTTGCAGTTTAGGCACTTCTCGCAACGCAAATTTACCGCCTTAAACTTTAGTTGCTGTTGCAAACGAACGCATGCTCCTGCGTGGTAAGGCCGCATTGAATAACAAACAAATTGTCCTGTGGTCCGTTGCACAACAACACCGTATAATGCTCCGTGGAACTTCTGTTTCCGTAACTCACAAAAATGAATGTTTAAATTCCAAAACTGCATGTAACAATGATTTTTTGTTAAGATTTAACGTTTATACCTGCACAGGTATTAGGAGATTACTGACAGTAGATAATTGTGGATCCCCTTCCTGAAAGGGGACACATATTGTTTTCACTCTGTTTGTTTTTTTTTCTACCCCGAGCTTGTCCATGTCGTTTTGCCATGAAATGTTTGGTGGATTTGGATGAAACTTTTACAGCTGGTAGATATGACCATGGAGTTGTGCCATCTGTTTCATTTGACCCCATAGCCCCCGTGGTTACCCCGCTAGCCCCAAAAGAGTAAAACGTTTTTGAAACGTTTTGCGTGCTTGCAAACACCACAAACGAAAAGTTTCTGTTATGATATGGTTACGTAAGTGAAACTGAAGTTATAGAGTATGAACCGCTTCCAAGTTGAATGAAAGTTCAGTGGTTGGTGGTTCAAGTCGCGCTTATTAACAACTTATTGAGCATGAGGCCCCAGTGGTTGTTTTGTGGCTCCCTCTAGTGGTTAACATTTTAAACAATCTCCGATTGGGATGAATTTTAATACATTTTAGGTTTGGTCATTTTGGTGTATCGATTGCTACTTTTTAGAAAATAGCCCCAGCGGTTACTCCACTAGCCGCCTAAAATGGGGCAAATAGTTAAACGATCTCCGAATTGGATGAAATTTGGACAGTTTGTATAACATGTCATTGTGGTGCAATAGTTAATGTTTTTACCCTGTAGGCCAAGCAGTTACCCCACCAGCCCCCTAAAATGTGTACTGTTATTTAACAATGTCCAAAGTTGATGCAGCTTGGACAGTTTGTAACACATGTTGTTGTGGTACGCTGAATGCCTTGTTTACGTCTATAGCCTGGGCATGTTTTTAGAAAAACGCAATATGTAGAACCTTGCATGTGTGGGGACCCATGCGTTTCTGCCAGCGGAAACAATCATGTCATAAATAGTGCAGGTAACTGAGACCCAATGTAATATAATGTGGGGAATATGTCATGTTTTAATATCTGGTAATAGTACACATAGAATGTCTATATATGGTAAGCCACCCGTCTAGTTTTCGACTTGTATTTTCTGTCCAGCAACCCAGCAAGCACCTGCTGTTGGGAACGGCAACGAGTTGTGTCAGGGAACGAATGTAAACATGTTTGTTACGGACGGCAACGCTCTGTTGTAAATTTAACATTTCTTTCGGCTATTGCATCACAGGCTCACTATGACGTCAATATTACTCCCATTTTTTTGTGGTTTCTCATGCGAACAATTATCTGTTTGTGAGACAATGCCTGCGTTTGAGCTCAATGTCGTTTGTTACGAATGGTTTAAAGTTCAAAAGAATTTCCTAACAGTAAATAACGCATGACGAACGTCGGTCAAATTCTCGGGTATGCGGCATATACCCGAGATTTCCGCCCGGGTATGCCAGGCATACCCGTGTTCGGCGCCTATGGTAGTAAGGTAATAATCATTAAGTTATAAATGTCACAAAAATCACGTCTAAAATGGTTGAACATTGTGCACTGTACAACCTTTTTTGGCCCAATATCGAAGTAGCCAACCTTCCGAGATCAATCGTCCACTGAGGTAATTGGAAAACCACACACATCGTTTCCAACCTCACTTTTATTGTTGTCACACACAAACACCACTCGCAACGTAAATTTACAACAAAAAACACTCACAACGTAAATTTACAACATTTATTCACAGCAAAAAATTTCCGAGTTGAAGTTCAAAACCATTTGATGCAACTTGTTGATGCCAACACATGATGTCGCTCTTTCCATCACCGTTTGAATCAATCACTTTCATTTTATCATTCTTAGCAACGCAAAACCTCGAGGTAAAGTCGAATCCGGCAACAAATTGATATTCCTTTTGTAATTTGACAATAATTTCGCTGCAATACAACAATCAAATGTTAAAAATCACGTCGTTACAAAAGATGTGTAGTAATGAAATTTTGGGGTTTAGTGTTTGCCCAAAAGTTTCATTTTAATGACTGAAAACGAAGTTTCATAATAACATTGAATACGATCGGCTAAATACCATTCACTTGAAGATATATTGTTGCTCTACTTTCCTACAATATTTTGTTCGGGATTTGAATATCTCAATTGACTTTGTATTACATCTATAACTAGAAGGGTGGCTTAGCATATATAGACATTCTACATACACTATTACCCGATATTAAAAGAGGATATATTCCACACATTATATTACATTGGGTCTTATAGTTACCTGGCTATCTATGACATTATTGTTTCTGCTGGCAGAAACGCATGGGTCCCCACACATGCAAAGTTCTACATATTGCGTTTTTCAGAAAACATGTCAAGGCTATAGACATAAACAAAGCAATCAGTGCACCACAAAGACATGTTCTACAAACTGTCCAAGTTACATCA
>QXVZ01020756.1:0-14286 GCA_008931825.1 Phallusia fumigata | reverse complement strand
GGGCTATAGGGTAAAAACATTAATTATTGCATGACAATAACATGTTAAACAAACTGTCCAAATTTCATCCAATTCGGAGATCGTTTAACTATTTGCCCCATTTTGGGGGGCTAGTGGGGTAACCGTTGGGATATGGGGTCAAACAACACTAATGACACAACTCCATGACCATATCTACCAACAGTAAAAGTTTCATCCAAATCCGCCAAACATTTGATGCCAAAGTGCATAAACATAGTGCAAGGTAATATTTCACCCTTTTGGGGGCTAGCGGGGTAACTACTAGGGCTATAGGGTAAAAACATTAATTATTGCATGACAATAACATGTTAAACAAACTGTCCAAATTTCATCCAATTCGGAGATCGTTTAACTATTTGCCCCATTTTGGGGGGCTAGTGGGGTAACCGTTGGGATATGGGGTCAAACAACACTAATGACACGACTCCATGACCATATCTACCAGCTGTGAAAGTTTCATCCAAATCCATCAAACATTTCATGCCAAAAGTGCATGGACAAGCTGCAGGGCAGAAAAAAGAAAAAAAAAAGAAAAAAACAAAAAACAAACAGAGTGAAATCAATATGTGTCCCCTTTCAGGAAGGGGACCCATAATTATGACACAAAGGTCAACATTTTGGAAAATCGAAAATCCAGTTACTAGTTTTGACTAAAGAATAAATGCTGTAGAAAAACACAACACATTGTTAAAAGAATTTAATCAAACCAGAAAGATGGCTTTTACCATATTTCCATTCCACATACACTATCACCCAATTAAAAAAGATATTTGAATAACAATGTTCAGTTTAACCTTTTGTCTTTGCACAAAATGTCATAATAGCCATCTCCATTAAAATCTGCAGTCAATTTTGCCGCATCCTCACAGTCTTGAGTCAGTGCTTCAAAGGTGACGCTGGGTGGCAGACCAGTGTGGGTATTAAGAACAACTTTCCTTAAATTACAAACAACATGTTGGTAATTTGCTGCACACGAGCAACAAGCATAGTTTGTAGATCAGATATCTTTTTTAATGTTGCTTCGCAGTTAGTGTAAAAAAGCAATGGTTAAATGCATACAAAATGTGACTTTTATTCAGCAAAAATTTACAAGTATTGCTAATTATGATGATGTCAACTATGACAAATCAAATAAACTTATGCCGCACGCGGCCCAAAGTATCTCGACAAACCTTGTAGCTTAGTTCAAATGACCTTAAGTAGCACTCAGTAATACATACATATTTCCACCATTAGTAGGTCCACACATAATGTCCACAACTTCGTCTCCGTTGAAATCCCCCAAAAGCCATGTGTTTTTCATGGTAGCAGGACAAATCATTGGAAATTGAAGTTTTGTTTCACTAAAGAAAGCTAAAAAACAACAGGTTATACAGACTTAAGTTGCCCAATTCTAAAATAAAGACGTGGCCAGTCATCGATCATCTAGTCCAGTGATTCTCAAAGTCTGGTCCGCCGTTCCCTCATAGTGGTCCGCGAAAAGTTGACCTTAATCATGCACGGGTTAATAAAATCGCCTGTTTTATGAACATGTCAGAATGGAAATCTGTTTGGTGGTCCTCAGAAAAAAATTCGAAGATAAAATGGTTCTTGGGCTAAAAAAGTTTGAGAAACACTGATCTAGTCTAATGTCATCTAGTCGATTACCTCAAGATTTTGTTTTGGCTCTTGAGATTTCTAACATTAGCATTTTCAATCCAATATGCTTTACTGCCTCTTGTGATACAGTTCAAAACAAAACAGCTGCAACAGTAAAATTCTTTTTCGCAGGTGGCTTTTTTGTTGTAGTAAATATTACAACATTAGGGAGTAGTCAATCATGCAGTTAAAATAATTTTTGTTGATCCTGTGTGATGACAAGTTGGCAACACCTGATATAACAGACTTATTTCGAAAAAAGAACTGGATATAATTTGGTTGTTTATGTATAAGCAGATTGAAAACAGACATGTGTTTAGGTACCTGGTACATTTGAGGTCGCATCATCACTCCGTGCAGATGGGTCATCACCATAACAACCACGGCAAGTTGTACCACCATATCGACTGTACCAATTATATCCCCCTAAAACAGTTAAAATGGAATTTTAACACCACCATGCCAAACTGTCACAATTTTTTATCGTTGGTATTCATAATATCAATAGGGGAAATGATTAACCAGTAAAAATGGTCTTTATCTCCCGAATGGTGTCACTAATAGTTTTACACATAATAAAGCGGTGTTTCCCAACTGGCAGCACACAAGTACCTCTTATGCAATACATTAACCTGCATTGCATTTATATTATTCCATTTATAATACTATAGAAATGGCATACTCTATATTGCCATTGCACATATGTCACAACTAGGGATTGTTTCCCAGGATTTCGTTGCTTTTTTTTCCGAGAAAATTCCCGTAATTTTGTTTTACTTCCTGGAAAAATCCTGGCTACTTTTTTCTTGAATATAACTGCCTTAGAAGCAGGTTTAATGTCAGTTTACGCTTTTCAGAGTTATTTGAAAACAAACATTCATTTTCATTTCAGACTTTTGTGCTATATTACAAACCCAGTTTGTAATATTTTGGAACAATTACTCTCCATGAAATTATGCATTTTATCACTGGTAATTTTCTGCTTGTTAATTTTGAGGATGACAGTATGGCATGGTATGTTTTGAGTTGTGCATGCCACATTTGTGTGGGTGTACCGTATCACAGTACTGTTCCTTTCATTGAATTTTGTCCCTGGTTAATAGCTTGATTGAACCACAACATGTTTTATAAAATGTCTAAATTTCATTCAATTCGGAGATTGTTAAGTAATTTGACCCATTTTGGGGGGCTAGTGGGGTAACTACTGGGGCTATGGGAACACAATGCCTTGACCATATTTACCAGCTGTGAAAGTTTCATCCAAATTTATCAAACATTTTGTGCGAAAAGTGCATGGACAAGTTGCAGGGTAAAAAAAAAAGAGGGAAACAATAACAAAGTCTGTTAAAAGTCGGCTAAAAACAATAGAAGCACCAGAACAGGCTGTAGGGTTGCAAGCTTGTGCTTCATATAGCCTTCCACCACATCTACCATAGACAGGGCAGGTCCGGGTTCTGTGCATGAAAAGCAGTAATTTGTATCTGATATAATCTGATAGCATAACTTATGTTTTGTGCAAACCTGTCTAGCGCAGGGGTCTCAGACGCAAATGTCTTCAAGGGCCAAGTAAAAACTTTAAACTAACTCAAGGGCCGCACTATGGAAAGTTTTGTTGCAGTAGTTTTGCAAATGTTAAACACTATGCTTGCTATTTCATCAGTATACCATACAACATCTAGAAAGGCACAGTGAGACACAAAGTTTATTTAGTCAAAATACATCCCACCTTATTTTCCAGCCGCCCCCACAAGTTCTTGTACATCGCCCAAAGTTCGACCACTGTGACCATTGAACTACAGTTGGACAGGGACTAAGCGTTGGACAATAACCAGTCTGAGATGACCTTCCGACACATCTCTATTAAACCAACAAAGATCTAAATTTGAACACAAACAAGGGAAAAAGATACACTGCACTAATCTTTTGAAACCAATTTCAGGCAAGCACATTATAATTTTCAGGTAATTTCTGAAAAGATTAGGGTCAAGTGCATAAGCTCCACTTGTAAACTACCTTTAAGTTTTTTTGAGAACTCACATGATTTCATTATGACTGAATTTCATCTGGGGTTTAAATCTTGTTTTGGTAACCTTTGAAACCCATATTATCTATTCACTCTTCATTGAACATTACTAGACAAAACTTTCTGAACTTTACTAAATCTGCTTGTTCACATCGCTGCCAACAGACCTGTCCACTGCACCATCTGTATCTCCTTCTTGATGCTCTAACACTTCCACATGTTTTCCAACATATACTCCAATGACCCCAGAGTCCCCAATTGCTTGCTGGACGATAATTGTTGATATAACGCTGGTACGAATATCCTGTTGATCCAGTGTTTCCGCTGAAACTGTTACTACCTGTCCCTTTGTAACCTGTAGACCATGTGTTGCCTCTGTTTTGACCAGTTGACCAAGTGGAACCTGTAGTGCCTTTGTACCCATAACTGGTTGACCCAGTGAAACCTGTAGAGCCTTTGTACCCATAACTGGTTGACCCAGTGTAACCCGTAGAGCCTTTGTACCCATAACTGGTTGACCCAGTGTAACCTGTAGAGCCTTTGTACCCATAACTGGTCGACCCAGTGTAACCTGTGGATCCTTTGTACCTATAACTGGTTGATCCAGTGTAACCCGCAGAGCCTTTGTACCCATAACTGGTCGACCCAGTGTAACCTGTGGATCCTTTGTACCTATAACTGGTTGATCCAGTGTAACCCGCAGAGCCTTTGTACCCATAACTGGTCGACCCAGTGTAACCTGTGGATCCTTTGTACCTATAACTGGTTGATCCAGTGTAACCCGCAGAGCCTTTGTACCCATAACTGGTCGACCCAGTGTAACCTGTGGATCCTTTGTACCTATAACTGGTTGATCCAGTGTAACCCGCAGAGCCTTTGTACCCATAACTGGTCGACCCAGTGTAACCTGTGGATCCTTTGTACCTATAACTGGTTGATCCAGTGTAACCCGCAGAGCCTTTGTACCCATAACTGGTCGACCCAGTGTAACCTGTGGATCCTTTGTACCTATAACTGGTTGATCCAGTGTAACCCGCAGAGCCTTTGTACCCATAACTGGTTGCCCCAGTGTAACCCGTAGAGCCTTTGTACCCATAACTGGTTGACCCAGTGTAACCCGTAGAGCCTTTGTACCCATAACTGGTTGACCCAGTGTAACCAGTTGACCCAGTTGAACCAGTTGAACCAGTTGAACCAGTTGACCCAGTTGACCCAGTGGAACCAGTGGACCCTGAGCCAGTTAAAGAGCCACCAGAAGACCCAGTACTAGTTGAAGAGCCACTGGAAGATCCCGTTCCTGATGTGGACCCACTAGAAAATCCTGAAATAGTAGCTTTTAAACCAAAGGTGGAATGGTGGATACACCACTTTAACACAGCACACCAGAGACATTACTGGTGTAATCTAATAGAGCAAGCTTAATCTGTTATGTTTATGTCACAATATGCAAATGTAGGTTAACAAGTTTCACATGCTAAACACAAGTTTGTGATTTTCATGTTTATTTACCTGGGCATTGGTAAAGAGCATTCAGTTCCTCTATATCTGAGTCGGCAAACTTTAGAGTGGTGATAAGCCTTTTATCTAGATTATAACAAAGTATTTAATATATATGTAACATCAAGTCGCATAAGGAACTCAAATGGCTATTATTAATATAACAGAAAGAGTTTATGGCACCATGTATAGAAATAAAGAATAGTAGATACTTTTTTATTAAATTAAAATTTGTTTGATTAAAAAAAAGGAATCAGTGATTTTACCATCACAAACATTATTGTTGTGCTAGTGGAGTAAATGGGCCTGTGGGTCAAAAACAGCAATAAATGCTCCACAAGGGCATGCTCAACAAACTGTCAGAATTTCACTAAATTTAGACATTATTCAATAATTTGACCCATTTTGGGAGCCAACTGGGTAAATACTAATGACATGTATTCTTGCATTCAATTCGAACATTGTTTTAATATCTGATCCATTTTAAGGGCTAGTGGGGTAATAGTTTGTGTTATATAGTCAAAGGAATCAAACAAACCACAATGACCCAACCTAAAGTACATTAATAATTCCAGTTTTAAACAAAATCATGTTATATAACTCTTAAGGATGACAAATGGGATTCTAGAATATGAAACCTGTAAAAAAGCTAAATTACTCAACTGTCCAAAAAAATTATGGCGTGAAGATTATGGCTTGTGATGGTGTGAAAACAAAATTAACAAAAATATAACAAATGAATACAGACTAAAACTGCTTTCATACCTGAGTTTTTGATCAGAATAGTCTGGCCACCTTTAGTGAATGCACCACCATTATAATGAAGAATAGATGTCATGTCATATTCTGTGCCAAGATCTCTGGTTTCCTCAAGTGCCAGTTTTTGAAAGTTGTGTTCTTTGCCTAACCATTTTTTTGTTGTAAACAATGTTGCCACAAGATTAAACCTTACAAACATACATTCACACTTTTGTTTTAATCAGCTAAATCGTTTAGAAAGCTATACCACACAATGGAACCACTTGACCAAACATTTTCCCGCCCATCATCTCTTACCAACTGTCCCCACATAATTTCCTCTGTCCATCTGCCAAATTTGCCACTACACACCTCGCTAAACTTGCCCAGCTTTTCGACCTCAAAAGCTGTCTATGCCGTGCACATTGTTTCAAACTTCCAACAACTTAATGCACTTTGCTCGGATGCCCATCTTTGTCATTTTTGTGGCAACCAAATGTGGTTGGTTTTACAGCACAATAAACCTACCCTTTGAAATTCTGTCCCATCTAATAGTAATGTAGTCATCTCTATGAGGGTGGACATGTTCATGTTTAAATCCAAGAAGGTGAAGAAATTCATGTGAAATAGTACCAACAGAATTGCAGTATTTTCCTAACCACACTGATTGGGGTTCACCTAAGTGCATGTTGCCAACATAAGACCTGAAAAAGTATGTATGGCCTGCACATTGTCGTCTTTCTTGTAGTGATAAGAAAGTTGCAACGTGCACACTTTCATCGGCATTTATTTTAGTCCAAGTGCAGTTCAAGCCGGTAATTATGTCAAGTACTTAGTGCTTAAACATAGTATGATTGTTTCTGCCCTTGACCATCTTTTTTACAATTCTTGGTTCATACAGCTGATACTTACGCACAGCCTCTAGTTGGGTTAAATTTTATGTTGTTTCTTTCACTTCCAGTTTTCTCAACAAAATCAATGCAAGATTTTGTGGAAAATATCTTAGCTGCACTTTTAATTCCCTTTTTTCTTGGTTCATCTAAAACGATGAATAAAGCAATAAGTCCACTTAAAACATGCAAGAAAAGTTTCTTGTGAATAAGGATGTAGAATTTAAAATTTGTTAGAATTCGAATCAATGCAGATTTAAATGAAAATATGAAGTTTCTTTTTTAGCTACCAGTCAGCCGTGTGTTCAACATAATAATAAATGACAACACAACAAGTAACTGGAGTATCACAATGAGGCAGGATTATTTGCTGCATAGGGAATATTTCTGATGCTTTGTTTACGTACAACTTATTATACAAGGGTGTACAACCTGCGGTTGCATGGCCACTTCCAGCATCAGATACTGATTTATGAGGCCATGCACAAGTATATTAAATCTACATTTTGGTGGACATGCATTGATAAACGGAATTAGACACGAACATGGCCCAATTAAGAAACTTTTGGAAATAGTAGGTTTACTGATGGGGCTAAATATAAAACACAGCAATTAATGTACAATGCCAAGTTCTCAAAACTGTCTAAATTTCATCCATTTTTGACGTTGTTTTATCATTTGACCCATATTTGGGGCTAGCGGGGTAACTGCTGGGTCTATTGAATCAAACACAGAAATTGGTACACAACAATGGCGTGTTCTACAAATTGTCCAAATTTTATCTAATTTGAGCATGATTTAATAATTTAACCTATTTTCGGAGGCTATCAGGAACAGGTCTAAGGGTTAAACTCACCCCCAAGACCCAGTCTACCACCTGTAAAATGCAAGCATGTTAAATTTTTTTTATAATTTTGAGACTAGCAGGGTAACCACAGGGGCTAGGGAAACCCCTTCAGGGAAGGGGGGCCCATAATAATTAGGGGGCATTAACAAGTTTTACATTTAGTTACACTTTTATGCACTAGTTAAGTCCCATTTTTTAATATCAGAGTTATAGTTAAAGCGACTGGCCCGTGGGCACCTTGAGCTCTTTAAATCTGGCCCCCATTAAAAAAAGTTTGGAGACACCCCTGCCCTAGATTCCAAACAGCTATTCTCTTTTAAACAGTCTTACTTGTGAAAGCAATCTAAGTTTTTCAACAAACTATGAGGGTGGCTTACCATATATAGACATTCTAGGGGGGGGGGGGGGGGGGGGGGGGGGGGGGGATATTCCCCACATTATATTACATTGGGTGTTATAGTTGTGCTATTTATGACATAATTGTTTCTGCTGGCAGAAACGCATGGGTCCCCACACATGCAAGGTTCTACATATTGCGTTTTTCAGAAAACATGTCCAGGCTATAGATATATACAAAGCAATCAGTGCACCACAAAGACATGTTCTACAAACTGTCCAAGTTACATCAAGTTTGGACATTGTTTAATAATATTACACATTTTAGGGGGCTAGTGGGGTAACTACTGTGGCTATAGGGTAAAAACATTAATTATTGCAGGGCAATAAAATGTTATACAAACTGTCCAAATTTCATCAAATTCGGAGATTGTTTAACTATTTGCCTCATTTTAGGGGGCTAGTGGGGTAACCATTGGGATATGGGGTCAAACAACACTGATGACACAACTCCATGACCATATCTACCAACAGTAAAAGTTTCATCCAAATCCGCCAAACATTTGATGTCAAAGTGCTTAAGACATAGTGCAAGGAAATATTTCACCCTTTTGGAGATGGGGATGCAAACTTTTTTCGCACATGTGCACACGTAAAAAGTGCACAATGTGCGCGAAATGTGCAGGAGGAAAAATGTGCGTGCGGATAATGTGCACATTGTGCGCGAAATGTGCAAAGGAAAAAATGTGCGCGCGGATAATGAGCACGAAATGTGCAGATGGAAAAATGTGTGAATTGCCCTTGCAAACAAACATATCATTAAATATTTCGGTGCCTGCACATTTTCGACAAAATGTGTGTGCACATTTCGGTGCTTGCACATTTCCAAAGTAATGTGCACAAAATGTGTGCGCACATTTCGGTGCTGGCACATTTCCAAAGTAATGTGCACAAAATGTGTGCGCACATTTCGGTGCCCGCACATTTTCGACAAAATGTGCCTACAACGTGCGCACACATTTCGGTCCTTGCACATTTCCAAAGTAATGTGAACAAAATGTGTGCGCATATTTCGGTACTTGCACATTTTCGACAAAATGTGCCTACAACGTGCGCACACATTTCGGTCCTTGCACATTTCCAAAGTAATGTGAACAAAATGTGTGCGCATATTTCGGTACTTGCACATTTTCGACAAAATGTGCCTACAACGTGCGCACACATTTCGGTCCTTGCACATTTCCAAAGTAATGTGAACAAAATGTGTGCGCATATTTCGGTACTTGCACATTTTCGACAAAATGTGCCTACAACGTGCGCACACATTTCGGTCCTTGCACATTTCCAAAGTAATGTGAACAAAATGTGTGCGCACATTTCGGTACTTGCACATTTTCGACAAAATGTGCGCACAATGTGCACGCACATTTCGGTCCTTGCACATTTTCGACAAAATGTGCGCACAATGTGCGCGTTCCTTTCAGTGTTTGCAGATTTTCTAAAAAATGTGCGCGCACATTTCGGTGCTTGCACATTTTCGACAAAATGTGCGCGCACATTTCGGTGCTAGCACATTTTTGAAAAAATGTGCACAAAATGTGCGCACACATTTTTTCGCACATTGTGCGAATAAATTGTGCAACCTCTGTTGCCCTTTTGGGGGCTAGCAGGGTAACCCTTGGGGCTAAGAAGTCAATAGAAATGGATGACACATCGCCATGACCATATCTACCAGCTGTGAAAGTTTCATCCAAATCCATCCAACATTTCATGCCAAAAGTGCATGGACAAGCTGCAGGGCAGAAACAAAAAACAAACAGAGTGAAAACAATATGTGTCCCCTTTCAGGAAGGGGACCCATGACTAGCTGCCAATTCTTTTAAATAAGCTATCTTCCTAAAAATCCCCAAACTTAATTAGAATTTAGTTGCAAAACGATGAGTGGAATCATTGAAAAAAATGTACTTAAAATAAAATGCGATGGATTTAACAGCAATTATTTACTAGTAACTTAACTACAACACAATTGCTTAAAATTAAAAAGGTATAATTAATCTAAAAAAAAAACAAATTAAAGTTTAATGGTCTATGCAAGCACCGAAACAACTTACCAAGATGGCCAGGAGGTCCAAAATCATAGCCTATTTTGACTCTGCCATTTGGTTCTTTGTCCCAAAGCAGGACTGCAGTCTGAACATTGCTTGCAAACAAAGAGAATCCATCTTCAGGTTCATTAACTATTCCATACTCCTAATGGTCAAACAGCGTTATCCTTCAAAGAATGTCCAATCAACATTTATGATTAATGCACAAAACCTTTAATAAAACTGGAACTATTTCTTCATCAAACTGAACATCTCCCTCAAAATGTCCCCTTTGAGCACATTCGCAACTTTGTGGACAAAAACCATCATCGCCAGTGTGGTATCCAAATGGACAAGGTTGTGAGCAAGCAGTAATATCAAATGGACATTCATACTCTGAAAAGGATGTTTGCCACAGCATTGACATTAAATTTGGTCAGGAAAAGAAAAAGGTGGCTTTCACCACATACAATGTTCAACATTGTTTTGTCCATTTAACCAGTGCTCCAGGGCATTTTTCCTGCCTTTTTGAGACAGGGCAGCCTTTCGGCCCGCAGCCCCATTATAGGGGACTAGTGGGGTAACTGCTTTTGTTATAGGATCAAACAAGGAAATTTATGCACCACAAATTTATGCATTTGACCCATTTTAGGGGGTTAGCAGGGTAACCACTTGGGCTGTGGGGTTAAATGAAACTGATAACACACAAACATGACCACATCTACCAGCTGTAAAAGTTTCATCCAAATCCATTTCATGCCAATAGTCAATGTGCAGGGGAAATTTCACCATTTGGGGGTCCATTGGGGGAAACCTTGGGGCTATGGGTCAATCAAAAACAAGCACACCACCATGACCATATCTGTCAAACATTTTATGTCAAAAATGCATGGACAAGCTGTAGAGGGAAAAAAGGCAATGTGGTGAAAGTCACCCTTCTAGTTTACATTTGAAACATTACAATACATCATAAATGCACAGTGGGCAGTCTAATTTATTTGAATTGCCCAACTGTTGTAAAGCTTAGTTTGTCAAGGGTTAAATGTTTTAGTTTCTAGGGAAGTTTGTTAGGTTAACGTTACACCCAGCATCTTCTTCTTTACTGACCCATGCACATGTTGATGTCGATTGTTGTAAGATTGTCAACTTCTCCATTTTTATATTGAGCACAAACGTCAAGCTCAAGTGAACCTTAAAAGAGAAATTGATCACAATACCCTGTACAAACAATGTACTAATTAGCTAAGTATGTAGCGACTAGTCAAGCATGACTTTTTGGAGTCTAGGCAAGTAAACTGAAAGCAATTAAGAATAAGTCATTTCCTGGCTAAAACACTAGGCCAGGTCCTGGCAACCTTTTGCTCTCTGTGGCTGGTGCTGCAGTCATAATGCAACTTAACAGTCAAAATCAAAGAGGTCGCTTGTTTAACTCTAACAGTGTAATAGAATATGAACTCATAAATCACTTGGCGTGCCATGAATAATCACCTTACATGCCAGCGGTTTCTGACCCCTGCACCAGACACTATTTTAATAATATACCAAGGTTTTGTGCCACAGGCATTACACAAAAACATCTAAAAGCCATCTAAAATTGTAAAAAAACATTATAATCGCTTAAGTTTGTAGCAGTAAGTATAACAAAATGTGTGTTGAACAAAAAAATATTTGTTTATCACTAAATCACATTACCATAAGCATGGGCATCGATTCCCGGCGTGGTGGCCACCGCACTGAAAATTACTAGGGTGGCAGCTATTATAAAAAGTGTATGCTTCCAGAAATTTCCTTGATTTGTGATTATATTCTTTCTTTCAAAACATATGTTACTTGCGCTAACGCGAGAAATTTCTGAAAACTGTTTCCCCGACCACACAAAAAAATTTGCTCGAAAATCAACGCCTATGACCATAAGTGATCACATTTAAGCAAAAAATGAGCAACAACATATTTCTTACAGAAGCAACTAAACATATTTAACTTACCCATGTCTGACAAAAAGTAAACAAGCAACCCCGCCACTCCACCACCAATCAATATCAAACCAACAACTGCTGCTACAACTTTTGGACGAATTGAATTTTCTGAAGGCGCTCTACCTTTAACCTGGCCTGTGTCATGTTAGCAACAGATATATGTTATTGTTCAGTTTAGTTAGATTTAATAGGTACATAAACAAAAACGGTGGCTTTAAGCACATTGCTATTCAACATACACTATAACTTTATTTCGAAAGGATACATAGTAAAACTTAATCAACCCAGATTCTATTTGGCCAGAAAATTTATTAGAATGAGATTTGGTTTATCAAAATACATTTGTTTTAAGTGAAATATCAATTAGATAGTAGTCAAACAGTAAAATTATTATTTAATACGGTACCAAAATCTGAATTATTTGTACCTCTAACGCCATCTAATTAGGTCCAAATCCAGATTAACCGAGGTTTACTGTATGTTTACTTTATTATTTCACATTAGGTCATATAGTTATCTACGTTTTTGTGGCAATATTGTTACTGCAGGCAGATATACATGTGTCCCCACACATGCAAATTTGCAGATAGTGCATTTTATAGAAACATTTTAACAATTATAAGGGCTCATAAAAATGTATAGTAAATATGTTTATTTTATACACCTTGTTTGATTTAAAAAAATAGTTGATAAGAAAACAGAATGACACAACACTATGATTCAATCTACAATGAAGGACATAAGCTAGGAAAATTGGCAGGTCATCCACTGGGGATAAACATTGAAACACAACAATCGATGCACTACAATGCCATGTTCTGTAAAAGTTTTTGTCTAGTTCTGTAAACTTTTATCCAGTGTTTCATACCGGAACGGAACGAAAAGAAATAACGTTATTCGGTCTGGGCAATTTATTTATTTCGGTATTCCGTTCCGGTACCGATATTTTTATTTCGTTCCGGTCTGACCGAAACAAAATTATAACAGTATTTTTTCGGTATTTCGGTCTGTGTTTCTTGTCAAATCTAACTAACTGCAGTGTAAACAAACTGTCAACCGAACAAAGTAAGCAAGTTGAAACACAAATCGTTGTTGTTTGGTGGTTATTACGTCACATAACACGTAACAATTAGGAGTAAATAGATGACTCCTCCACTCCTGACAAACATTATCGGAGCATTTGGGATAAAATAAACACAAGGATAATGTTAGGTATCAAACACGAAATTTCAAGCAACTCTTTCGGGGTATATGCCAAGACCGAAATACCGGAATAAAAAATAGCGGTATTTCGTTCCGTTCCGGTATTTTGATTTGTTTTTATTTCGTTATTTCGTTCCGTTATTGGACAAAAATTTATTTATTTCGTTCCGGTATTTCGTTCCGTTCCGTTCCGGTATGAAACACTGCTTTTATCTAATGTGGGCATTGCTTACTAATAAAACCCATTTTGGGGAGCTAGTGGGGAAACAGTTGGGGCTATAGGGTCAAACCAAGTAATTGGTACACCAAAATAACTCAATCAACAGGCTGTTATAATTTAATTTAAACTATGTTAACCAACTTGACCCACTTCAAGTGGCAAGTAGGGTAACCGCTGGGAGTCAAGTGCACAATGGACACAAATTTTTTCAGTAGATTAAGACATTCTTAAGTAATTTGACCCAATTTAGGGGGCTATTGGGGTCAGAGCTAAGGGTAAAACACACCCGATGACTCAGTCTACCACACTTTATATCATGTCTGTCAAATATCACCAGCATGGAAACTATCCAACATTGTGGTCTGCAAAAACATCAGTAAACCACAAGGTAACTGCTGGTGCTATAGGGTCAAAGGAAACTGAGAATATGACCTCCAGACATATTCTACCACTTGTAAAAGTCTCATCGAAATCAGTCAAACATTTTATGCCCCAACTGCATGGACAAACCTGCCTAAAACCACCCCCAAAACAGCACATGACCTCTTCAGGGAAGGGGAACTGTAATAAGGTCTCTTAAGACTAAGAGCACAGTTTGTCTTGGCAAAAATTTTAAATGATACAGACAAACAAACCACAATACCCAGCAATGCAAGAAAAAGTACCTTGATATGCAAACATAATAATAAACAAAATATTGAAACAAATACCTCTCCTTTCTGATTTATGATGCTGTCTTTGCGATTGCTGACGCTTTTCCATTTGCTAAGATTTACACAAGCACGAACAAAAAACAAATTACAAGCTGCAAGA
>QXVZ01020755.1:24968-51661 GCA_008931825.1 Phallusia fumigata | reverse complement strand
TGAAATTCCTCTTGATACGAAAATTATCTTCAAAGTGTAAATTTTGCGACCAACGTAAAGCAGGCGAGCAAATTTGAAAATCGCTTTTGTTTCGGCTGATGTGAGGAATAAACTTCAAAAAACCGTACCAACAAGCACAAGCTGCTGGCAATGGCACCCATTTCTATAGCGATATACATATTATTTACACTCTGTTTTTTCTTTTTAGGCCGATAAGTTTTACGACTTTTTACCGATTTGTTGACCCACAGAGACAATTAAACTCCCTAATGACCCAATGTTTCCATATACGACCGATTGGGTCGCATTATACCCGACACAAATAATGTCAAAACCATTTAGTAAATCGGCTCATGTGTTCTGTGACCTTCACATTTTCTTTTTCGTTGTAAATATGAATGCATTGTAATAATAGGAAATGGATTTGTGAAAAATATCGGGCTTGTAGTGTATGTGAAACAGCAACATCGAAACAGCCGGTTGCTTAAGTTGTAATATGTGTTGTGGGTTGGTAGCAAAAACATCTCGTGGCTTTGGGTATGTGTCAATAAAAACACACCTTGATAAGCAAACTATGTGAACACGTGTGAATTGATCCGTAAACAGTAGTAAACAACATCTGCTAAAAGCGAACGGGTGAAGTGCTTGATGGTTAAGGTCGCAAGCCTCGGGCATTATCAAAGCGCAGACAGGCGAACAATAAATTGGAGGGACTGAGTGTTTTTCATTCAACTTCAATGACATAAGCATAATCGAATGTAAATTGGTCTGTTGTTGCGACATGCTAAGAAATCCCAGAAATGAAAAAACTTGTCATCAAACTGCTTAATTACTTCTGGAACGGCGGCGGTGTGTACGTGCGTTTTCTGGTGTGAACAAAGGCCGCGCGGTCACGTAGCATGCACATGGATGTATTCAAAAGCAGTGATCCGTTTTCAGCCCTTTAACTTCTATAATTTCATTGTAGGCATAACACATTTAAACGTTTTTCCCCCTACCGTAAATAATTCTACCGTAAAAGGTGGAAAACATACTAAGAATAAATCAAACAAACTGGAGCTGCCCAAATTTGGAAACAACTTGCAAGCCGATCCGCCGCCAAAGCTTTGGGTGGGGTAAAAATACAAAAATGACGCATCCGAAAGCGGAACGAGCAGTGTTCGGGATTTCTATGTTTGGAAATTTGCTTATACCTGATCCTCAAAGGTTGTGGTTGGTCTTCGAAACCTGGTACGTTAATCGGCGGGACTCAGTCTCGCCGCTGAGCTCAAGTTTAGCCGCGTAATCACATTTCTTCGACAGGGGTGCACGAGACGTGACGCATTTCGGGGTTTGTTGTCGAAAACGAGGAAGGTCGCTGGATCTATGGTTTCGCGATAAACGACCCGGAAAGTATGCTCCACGATCTCCATTGATAAATCTGTTGTGGTTTTGTAAGACACGCCCCCGACAACACAGCCATCAACCGACGCAAGACTAGTGACGTATTTTGGTTCGTGTGTTGTTGTCTACAGTCGGGCTTTGATGACAATTTAGCCGAGGATATAAACACACAAAAAGCTTTAGACTAGTGTTGGTGGTGAAAAAACATTACGCGGGAGTTCTGGACACCCATGACCTGCCAAGCACTAAAGTCGGCCAATAATTGCCTTTCGGCACAGCAGGGAAAAACAAAAACACTGTGATGGGCAGTTTGGTTCCTGCACTGAGGTTGACATTTACGTTTGGTCACGGCTATCCGGATTTCAAACAGGTTCGAAGCGGCGGAATTTGCCCTGAACAACCGCTGCCTTTCATTCCCGTTTTCTGCAGATAACCTTTCTTGAAAGGCCAAGCCAAAGCATCCACAATGTGTGGCTAAAGGGTCTCTTACGGAAGCAATACGGGAACGTCTGCACTTAACACCAGAGCACAGTGAAATCGGCTTGTACTACAATCAAAGAACGCGACCAAATTAGGTCTTGTGGATAGAACGATTTACAAATTGGGAACGAAAGTAGTACAACGATGAACGCAGAATCCATAGGAAACACTTTTCTAGACGGTTCGCTGTAGTTTGATATATAATTTCTAACGAGCAAGCATCGTGCAGCCAACCGCCTCGCTTTCAAAATATGCATAAAGTTGGAAAAAGAACGGTTTTAAACATTTAAATAGCTATTGCACAGGAAGTTTAAACTATTTCGGGCAATGTCCTCATCAGTTTCGGTTGACTGCAACAAGCTTCCTCGTTACCGGCGTTACATATGCATGCGTGCAAACACGGCATCAACAGACATTATTTAGAAATTCCAAAGTCAAGACAAAGATTATATCGCAGAGAAGGGCAAGGTATTTTTACAGATATCAGGTAAAGTTTAAAGGGTTGGAATTTTGTTTACCTCCACGGGCATACAAACATGTGACGTTAGCAAGGTAATTGTAACAGGGGTCAGGCGGGCGTATGACAGGAAATGACAACCACAGAAGCAGCAGGAAATATTAAATCATGCACTGTCTCAACGTTTGCAATTTTACGCAAGTTACCCAGAAGTAAACTCTACGTTTTAAAGCTAATCATTTCATTGCCGATGAAGACGATTAACCTTTTTGTAGAGAATAACCACTTTAACTTGACATTTGTAGTTTAGACCGCACACTAAACAAAGTATGTAATTCACAGATTTAAATTCACAGATTAAAATGCCGCAAAGTAGCAACTTACAGACCGCAGATTGCCACTGCTTGCATGAAGATAAGGACCGATGACAATTGAATTCGCTTGTTGACGACTAATTCAAGTTAGGGTTGTTTTCACAACGACAAATGTCGAGCACTGTGCAGGCCACTTTCGTCTGAAACTCGCATGCACCACTGGCAGTGAAGTCAAATGGAACAAACATCGGGCTTTCGTAAGTCTTCAGATAATTGCAATTACTAGTTCAATAGGAAAATAACAAGCTACTTGCCACAGTAATGCCTCGCGGCCATTCGAAATAGTAAAAGTAGTAAGTATTGCGGCAAGTCGATGGTAAAGTTGTCAATGCTGAAAAAATGGCAATAGACTTTCAAATACAGCAACAAACATTGCCCGTATACATGTATGCTTGAGTTTTAAGTAAGCTCCCGCCATTGGAACTTCTTGTGTTAATCAAGAAATTAAACGGTTATTTGAGGTTAGCTGCATAAAGCGTGCTTAAAAACTGCTTGAACATGAATACGAACGGGCTTAATAAACGTTTCACGAACTGTAAAACATTCCCACTAATACATATCAGCACTGCGACACTTATTTAAGCGATTAGGCGCTTTTGGATGTCGAAGAAGACGGCTGTGCCGGTATAGTGCGCTTCGAGCGTATTTGTGTCGTGTTAAAATCCTTGACGGCGCTGGAGCGGCTACTTCGACATGAGAGAAGCTGCAGAAAAGTTTTCCGAAAAGTTTTGTTGCACAAGGCAAAACAGAAGGGGTTGATAGTCGAGTTAATGTAACACAGGTAATATGCGGCGTCCCATACCTCGATCGGGATGCAACCGCCCTCCTTCATGCAAAACGACTTGTACACCACACACACATTGTACGGCAGCCACGTTATGATAAACGCAAGCAGAATTGCACTTAGAGTCCGTCCAGCTTTGCGCTCCGACGCTGGCATCGCTGGTGGTCGTTTGCTCTCAGCCGGGGATCGCCTGCTCGCTGCCGACGCGTCAGATGGAACAGGACAGAGTAACCGCGAGCTGCGATTATTGTCAACAGTATTAGGTACCAGCAGGTCCCGCTGGCGCTCAGCGCTGTTGGCCTGGTGGTTTGCATCGCTATCCTCCTTGGCAGTTCGGACACCGAAGATGCTCCTCATGTTGAAGTGTACTTGTCCGAGGGCGCGGTGTGTTTTCTTCCGGCAGGTATTCTGCTCCGTCTTGTCGTCGATGAACACATTGCCCGCCACATCGTTCTGCGTGCCTGTGGCTGACCCTGGCGGCTTTCCGTCGGCGCCAGAGCAATGCCGATGATCGTTCTGCGATCGGGGATTTATTTTCGTGGATGAAGTGCTGGTGGAGGAGTTGAGGCGCCTGTGGTTATCTTTCTTCAACTCCGTCGTCCTGCTTGACCTGTGGATGCTCTGGGGAAAAGACGTAGAGGAGGTATTAAGACGCGGAGATTGTCCGGAATTCAGAGAACGTCCGCCGGTGTGTCTCCTGAAGCTGAGAAAGGGCGATGCGAGGCTGGACGAGCGGGCTCTCCGGTAGCTCTTAAGATATTCCAAGTACTGCGAGCACTTGGTGGTTTCCCGGTATATAAGCGCGTACAGCACAGACATAACCAGCACAGGTAAGTAGAACGCTAAGATCGCTGTCACAAGCGTAATGGTGCGGTCCTCGAAGAACTGAATCAGGCACTGGTCGTCAGGTACCTTGCGCCCGCGAACGCGCGGCCAAATGATGATAGCAGGCGACCACAGTAGCATGGAGAGAACCCACGCTGAGATGATAAAGATCCTGGTTCTCCGTCGTGTTCGCTTTGCTCGGTAGGTGAACGGTCGTGTGATGGAGAAGTAACGGTCGAGGCAAATCAGTAAAAGGTTCGCGACCGATGCCATGCTAAGCGTATAGTCCAAACACAGCCAGATGTCGCACAACACCGGCCCCAAGTACCACGTCCGGCTGATCATGTAAATCGGGTAAAGGGTCATGGAAACTAGACCTATGATGAGGTCGGAGAAGGCAAGGCTCACTAAAAACATGTTGTTGATCGTCCGCAGGCGACGATTGACGCGGTAGGAAGCGATGACGAGGAAGTTTCCGACAACAGTGACTGCCATGAGCAGGACGCCGACAAAGCCGATACCGATTACCTGCGGCCAATAATTTTCGTTAAAATCGTTTTACAACTGACGGGAAACGCACCACAACAGCTAAGCGACTGTTTAGGTTTTAGAAGAGTTTAAATGACCGGTCGTACCACCTATAAATGACCGGTCGTGTCACCTATAAAGTCAAGGGCAAGCTCTGTTTGTCACGGAAAATCAATTACGGGGCTCGCAAAACCTTTCCAAACATTAACTTTGTCCTCCGGTGCTCAGGGGGGTTGAGTGCAATTTGTTGTTTGCCGTAAAGTCGTTAATTTTCGCCAACAGCGAAATCATTTCCAACACAGGCGACTGCTATAATTGCTATTGGCAGTAAAAATTAAAATTCTAAAATATAATACGGCGCTGTTTTCAACGACGGAAAGTCCCATTTTGCTTCAAAGCAATACATACTTTACATCGCGCATCCAAGAGGTAGGATTGGTATCTCATGTAAGAGGCGAAATATCGAGATTGCTTCCGAATAACAAATGTGGCAAAACATAACGTTTGTGTTCCAAAAATACAAGCCTAACATCCCTTCACCAGTGGCTCCCAACCTTTTTTGGTGCATTACCCTTTCCTTGTTGTAGATTATTTCATTCCTTATCCTTATTTTAGAACATTTAATTCCTCCCCTATTGGGAACCACTTCTTTACACAATCCCAAGTAACATTTCCAATCTGTTTAATAGGTTTGTGTAGCTCGGCTGTAATTTACACATATACGTTTGTGTTAGCGGAAACTGCACTTTCAATCAAAACCGAAACGTTACGTGGAAGTGAGTTCGCAAATATGACGTTTCGTGATGTGCAAGTTGTTTGTGTGTTTGTTCGCTGAATTTCGGAACTCGACCATGGAAATTTTCGGGGAGCAAGAATTCACGAATTACGAACGATAGGCGGAGGTCGATACAAAGTGCGATTAAACCACTTTGTGGTGTGTTATCGTTTAATAGCAAAAGGCACGCACTGAACAATCGATGTCATTCGGATTTTTTCTCGAATCCCTGCGATAAGGTGGCAACCTTTTGACCGACGCGCTTTGCTGCATTACAACAAATCCGTTGTTCGTGCAAAAGCGAAAAAAGCTATTTGTGGACCGTACAAGAAAAGATTAATAACATCTTAAAAATGCAGCGCCTCATGCAGAGTTCAAAGGAGATTTTATACCGCTTGCACCATTCCCAAAGGTGTTTTAAAAAAACGATCGTCACGCTTGACTGAACAAAGCTCGTTTAGAACCTCGTTTTCCCCGCGCATTAGGTTTTGCGTGAAAGTTACTTGATGAAGCCCAACAGTACATTGGAAGCGCACAATTGATTTCGGTAATTGCTTCGGTTGTCGCTGCGGTGGTTAACATTAACGCGGGTTATCCAAGTTCGCAAACTGTTAAGTGACGACCTCGTGCACGTAAACGACTCGAACGTGATACGACGCAACATCGCTGCGGTCTATTCAAGCGATAACAAAGTCAGGGTATCAACAAAACGTTAGCGCACATTTTGTCACCGGGAAGATAACGCCTTTTTTTAAAAGTGTGATGACATGGCAATAAGAATAATGTTTCCAATCTTTAATGTTTTCTAACATTTGTCAAAGTGCAGCAAACCTTTTCCAATCATCTGTCTTAGTGTAATTTTTGTATTGGCCTATTATATCAAAGAAGACATGCTCATCATGATTTAGGCGGATTTGATGTTAACAAATATGGACACATTTGATTGCAATTAACAACGCGTAAAGAATCAACAANTCATCTGTCTTAGTGTAATTTTTGTATTGGCCTATTATATCAAAGAAGACTTGCTCATCGTGATTTAGGCGGATTTAATGTTAACAAATATGGACACATTTGACTGCAATTAACAACGCGTAAAGAATCAACAAGGTACTCAAAAAGCGCCATATCCGAATTTGCTTACTTTTATTCAAAATATTCCGTTTTAAAAAATATCAACAGCCAACATAGTTTCAGCCCAAGGTCAGTTTCTCAGTTACAGGCATGAGAGGTCAAAGTTCAAGTTTAAAGACGCGGCGCTTTGAAATCACCGTAGCAAAGCAATCAGTTAGCCGCGTGTGCGTTCATTAGTGGACCGTGTGCTGTTGTCGATTTTCATTGATTAAACGACGGCGCTGATGTCACAATGCCGAGTTGCGGAGCTTGGTGCTTTAAGCTCAAACTTCCAGCAATTCGGAATGTGAACAATGCGAGCATGGCCGCAAGGTCGAGCGAAGTCTACTTAAATACTTGGATGCAAATAGTGTTGTATATTGCGACGTTATTCCATAGCTACTATTGAGGTTTGGTGACAACAGGCTGCATTTAGCGGATATCTATTGCTTTATAAAGGGATTCATTTAAACCCTCAGCAATGGTGTAATAGCGTGTACTCTATTACCGCGAGGGTAAAATAAGACTTAAAGATCACACACATAGATAACATCGATTGAATATGGCCTGTTTTAGATACTGTACAGTAGTTTGCAATCGCATTTGCTCGATTAGCCGCACAAAGGTCATTTGGATGCCCGCTCCGAACAAAACAACATGTGGATATGAGGGCCGAGCATTTATGATGCAATTCAATTTGTAAATGCGCAGTTTATTTCCAAAACATCAATAAGTAATGTGCCTGTCTGCACAGCTAAGTATTTAACATGCGAATGGCCAAAAAGTATTGGAAGCTTTTTACGAACCAAACATACGGGTTTTATGTATTATTTATGTTTGCAAAGTAGACACGAACAAACCGAGGTAAGGCCAATGAGTAACAGAAATTTNTGCGAATGGCCAAAAAGTATTGGAAGCTTTTTACGAACCAAACATACGGGTTTTATGTATTATTTATGTTTGCAAAGTAGACACGAACAAACCGAGGTAAGGCCAATGAGTAACAGAAATTTCAATACACTACACCTAAAGAAACCAAACGCTATCTTTGGAAGATAATTGGCCAGAGAAAAATCCGTCTCTAGAATTGCGCCTTATCGAATTCATTCAAAGAACATTCAAGAACTTTGAACTTTTCGCTGACAAATTCCTGCTTCGAAATGCCAAAAATGCCGATTTGCGTTGCGATAACGTGTTGACTTGATCAACGTTTGTAGCAGACGACAACCTACCTGTGCCAGTGAAGAATAACTCCCGTTATTAATGGTGGCATTGCTGGAGATGTTAAGCGCTGATTCGACCACCGTGCTTCCAGTGGTAACGAAAGATGCATTTGAGGCGATTGGAAAAGTCCCGGCGGCAACAAAACTTGAAACGGTCGCATTGTTGAATGCCATGCCGTGTGCACACGTTCAGACGTTTATGATACTCCCGGCAAATGGCACATGGCAGCAGCCGTGCATAACTATTATTGTGGTTGGTATGTTGTTGTTGATGGTGGTACACGTTTGAGAAGTTTCATCAGCCGACGAAATCAAGTGTGGAAAATCACTACTGGCGAAGTTCGCCTTATCAGTCTATGAATATTTACCCCTGAAAACATACAACGTTTAGATCCATGTTAGACACCAGTGGCATAAACGGTATCACAAAGCAAGTACACGAGTATGTTTCAGTTAGATTCGGACAATAATCTTTCACAAAAAATATTTAGGATGCTTTCTCACAACCTCCATGTCGGAGTGTTTCTGAAGTCAGATTCGTACATATTTAATTGTACACCGCGTCCTCAATTCCAATCGTTCCAGCTCACAGACGAACAAGAACTGCTACCAGTACATGAATCGCAAACTTAACCAAGGGCAGCGCGGCTACATCGTATCCTAACTCTAATTGAATCACTTCGTCTTTGAACCTCACCAGAGGTACCACGGCATGGTTCAATCTCATCTAGTATGCCGAAAGACAAATACGGAAGACAGGCTTGGTGCCTGGACGTTTGAAGCCACCTCAACAGTACACAGCACTGGATCGAAATTACAAAGCGCTGAAACAGCGTCCGTGACATGTGCTGTGTCAACCGATGTTATTACGTCACGACCAGAAATAGACGACAAGTTCGCTTAGGGGCGACGGACGGCGGAAATGGGTGGTTTATATTTGTTTACGCGAAACTTTAACGACTGTGCCTTCCAACTCTGTTCAATTCTGTAACTTCATTGTGCTGTAGTTTAATATGGGATAAAAAGAACAACCCTAGAGGGCACCATAACGAATTATCGCTTTTGGCCAGTAATTATTTGGACAGCCATAGCAGTGCCGAGGGACACCGTTGTCACTGTGAGGCAAAAGTGTTTTCACCATTTGCTGTTTTATTGCAACTTTGGTTCCTTTGTGCGCAAGCGATAAACTGAACTGAACTTGTTGAAGGCAGCAATCGCAAAAAGCAGAATGACAACAAAGCAGCAAATAAGTTAATTCGTAACTTTGCAATTTTGTTTCTTACTGATTGTGTTTTGTGTTAAACAAAGATAGTTTGAATGACTTTACCTTGGTTAAAAAATTGTTAAATGCTGGTAAACCACATTGCTAAGATCACATTAACAAGTTTACGATTAGATCGTATCCTGGTCATGCGTTTTATTAAATCCCAGCTAAACGACTGCTGAAAACGGTTAAATTCCTTTGAACATGTAAACGATTAAACGTTTTCCCCTTGTTGCTCGCCTTGTTAGCCTGGGGCAGGTCGCAGTTAGCGTTTGCATCGGAACCGCGACGCTGTAAACGCAAACCTCGGCCGAGCGTAAAGTTTAAGAATGCCGTTCCGGAGGGTGAGTCCAATTTTTGCGAACAAAAACTTTCGGCGACCTGCACCCGTAAATAAACGCGTGAAGGCTGCTTAAGTGTGGGAAGCAATGTCCGGACACGGCGATTTAACCGCACAGTCTACCCATTGAACAAAACGCCCAGCTTGGCAAAAATGACCGTCTTCTGTGGGTTTCCTGGCACGATTTTTCATCCTGGCGACTACTGGTCCGCTATTGCTATTCCAATATTTTAACATACTTGTATTTAGGTATTCTTTCACACAGCAAACGATAGTGTAACGTATAAACCCCCCATAACTTTAATTTCCTTCACAATAGATGTAAAAAATATCAACGTTTTGGAAATATCAACGTCTCATTTAGTTTGTAACGGAAACATTTCCAGATTGCAAACTTACGCAACATGCCAAAACTCTAGCAAAACTCAAGATTCGTGTTGAAAACAACGATGTTTTGAACTGCTACTAGTTTTTTTCGTCGAAGCATTAAATGTTCGAAAATTATGTGCACAGCATATTGATAACATGCAACAGAGAAGCTGCCACCCCTGCTGCTACCGCTGTTCGGTAAAAGCGGAATTGCCACTCGAATAGCTTGCGGACTTACAGGAAATCCTACAAGGCATAGAAACCATGTTAAACGTCTCACCCGTTACCCATAGAGAACCGACGGTCCTGGAAACAAGGCTGGGTTCCTGCACCATGTCACAAACACCCGTCACAAATATAAAAGTTAAACACGGTGGACGACAGTCAATCATTTCGTAAAAGCAAGCAAGTAAGAATTTGCAACGTACGGCATTGACAGGACACTTTTCAGGGCAGCTGACAGCTGTCAACTACAAACGCACACTTCCCAAGAGTCGATACACTTGTTCTGAATGAGGTCGCGCAAAACTATTTTCAGTCCTTTCTTTGAACGCGGAGATTTCTAGTTGGTCTTGGACACCGGTAACTTATATTTTTCCACTCCCTAGTATGTTTACATGGCTTTGCACACCTAAAGCGGTTTTGCAAACGAACTTCGTGCGGGTAACTGCGGTGACGTGTTTTGTTAACTGTCCCAACATTGTACAACGTTTTAAGGCAGTCACACCCTCACATGTAACTGTAGAAACTGCTTATAAAGCGCACCTGCATTGCCCAGCAGAAATATTCTACACTCACTCATCTGAACAGGGTTCATAAAACTTTTAATGTGTTTATCTGTATTTGTGTTAAAAAATGTGTTGAAACTATTTAAAGCATGCAAAGCTCTTATTGCAACAAACTTGGTGTAAAAGTTCTTTGTCTGCACAAAGCTATTGTTCTCGCGCTTGGGTTGCTCTGACTTCTGACAACGATCGGCAATTACTAGATGAGGATGTCCTTCGCTAGTACTTGGACCAATGTAAGCAAGCACATCAGCCGTTTCAGTTTATAAGTTTGCACCCGCTGCGGGCCTGCTGTCAGGGCATGTTTGCTGTCCTAATCGCGAACAATGCTAAACTGTAACTTTATATACTCGCGTTACCATTGTCGCCATATGTTTTCGAAACGCCCCTTTTCAGATGAGCGGAATTACGGGACTAGCTGACGTATAACAATCCGTTTACCCTTTTAACATAATTTAATATTGAAATTTAACAAAAAATTTAACAACTTATGATCACAATATAAAAAAATTACCAATCTTCAACCTCTCGTTACTATGGACTGCATAACAGAAGTTTGAAAATACCGTTAAACCTGCAGGGGTAATAACTTACTACTGTTTTTTTCACCTTTGCTGTAGTCGAATTGTCGAAGCTCGTTAGGAAAACCATTTTAGGCGCGGCTAATGTATAGATCATACGTTACTGGCTGGCACAAACAAAAAACGAACCTCAACTTTAAGCCAACGGGAAGATAGGCAGATGGACATTCACAATGTACCGTTTATAGATTCTCCAACAGCAGTCACGCTAACATGCGAAGTGTAAACATGCCACCTCACACCTACTCAGCACTCTGTGCAGCAGCGTCGTCGTTTAATTATTGCCAACTTCTGCTGCAACACTGCGTGGTGTCCTGTAGCACACGCGTCGTCCGGCCGCTCGCACAGCCACTTAACCGCGTGGCGAACTAGCGCTAGTTGGACGGCCGCTGCCTGTAATGTTGCGCGACTGCTGTTGTTGTATCCTTTGAGGCTGCTTGCGCGCTGAGGCGTGACGGGCGCGGAGGAGGCGAAAAACTTTCGTTCAAGCGATTAGACGCTGCTAATTCCGCGGGGGATTCGACTGAGACCCGGTGATGATATGCGCCATACAAACCATTCGCATTATCGAGTCGCGCAGCCAAAGCAACGTTTTCGTAACACGCGGTAACACAATAGCTAATGGAGTTTTGTTCGTAGTACATTTTATTGGGTACAAACATTGAAAATTTCACGCTCATTTCAATTATTGACAAAAAAACTAATTATGACCAAGTTAATACATCACGGCACAACGCCACCGACATTAAAATCCACATCATTGTGCGTGTGGATCAAAAGATCCACATTAAACCGGAAATATTCAGCGATGATCGCTTTAAACACGCGTTTTGTCGTCACGAAAGTCATTGCAACGTAATTACCCAGCAAAAATAATCAATATATGCGTGCCGCGTTGAAACGCCATTGATCCCGCGTAATTAAATCGCATTACAATTAAAGTGTGTGTTACCAACAGCTACCTTACATCAGCGAAAAGTCTGTGATGTGTAATCACTCTCCATATATGCACATCAGCCACACTTTTCACATACGTTTTCAAATTAAAATTGTGTAACGTAGTGTGCATTAAATTACATGCACAATCCTTTCAGTAGTTTATTTTATGAGATCGTTTAACGTGTATTAATCCACAACAATATCACTCCGTCGCGTTTAATTGCACAAAGCTCGTTTGGGAGTCAGTTTAAAAACGTGAACGGGCCAAACTAGATGGGGTCAAATGCTCCGGGCTCACTGTAAAAAACACAGCGCATTCGGGAAGTGCACATGATACAAGTAAAAAACGAGAGAAATAATAAACCGACGTTAGGCCCTCCTGCATGGACTTATTGTTACAAAAGCTGATAAATTTGCTTTGCCTTGCAATACACGTCGAACAAAAAGACGTCCCAAGATATTTTTTCCCCGGTCCCTAAGGGCATAATACGTTGCTGGACGTGCACGTAAACATGTGCAAGATTTTCACACTACAGCATGTGTAGCTTACACGCTCAGCTTTTTGTCGCTGCCTGTTGCCAGGGTGCATTGGGTGTAGGGAAGCCGAAGCACGTATAATGTACGCGTCCTGTGCCAAAGCAGGTTCGACGGGTCATTTCCTTTCAAAGCCACAGAACAACCTGCGAGCTAAATTGTTCACGCGTGTGTGATGAAAACTTGCGTTCGCGGAACAAGACCGGTTGTCGCTTAGCTGCCGAACAGATAAGCTATCGTCATCTTCCTCGTTAAATCATAGTATTATCAGCTGTAAGTGCCCCCAGCTTCGGCCGTAACAGATGCCTCATCAAGCTAATAACAAAATCGGCGCATAAGTAAGCTCGCGCAATGCTTAACAAATGAAGGTCATGGTCGCGTGAAGCCCTCAAGTGCTACAAACAAGCAATAACGCTTTTAGAAACCATCTGCCCAAACAAACTAATACTACATGCAAGGTGACTATGAAAAGGGCCATGTTTGGGCTATCGACCTTGAATTACGCAAGTGGAACAAACAGAATAACATTTGTGTCGTTTCGCATTTTATCTGACATTTAGGTAACAAACCGTCTCGTTGTTCGCTTGGAAAAGCAGATCGTTAGAACGATTTTGGCGCTGGCGTCAACAAATTAATGGGGCGTTGTGGTGACAGGAAGTCAAAACAAGGTAAGGTTCAATTCCACTTAATGATTCTACGAGTACACATGACTCACTCAAATTTCAGTCAGCAGAATTTAAAGTTCTTATTCGTCGGTCGACAAATAAAAACGAATATTTAACAAACAGGGCTTATGTTATTCTGGCGTATTCCCTTTAAACAACCAGCTCGGCAAAGTTTTGCTTTCAACCACGTCCTATGTATTTTATCATTGTACAGCCTTTTGTCATGGCATCATAACAAACAAAGGTCATTTGTTTGACTTATAATGCATCTAGAGTACAAAACTAGATCATAACTTGGCCAAACGTTTTTAAAATCAAATCTAACAATTGGTAAATCATCTGAAACGTGTAATATTTTCAAAACTTGCAGCTGTCTTCAGACTACGAAGTTGACAAACTTTGATATGAGTAACACATTACTTCACTGGTTAGAACTTTGGCAACTTTTTGCCTGCAAAAGCAATACCGGGTTGCTTTGCCTCTGATCTTAAATACACACTTCGTAATGTTCTACGCGACCTGCTCGACACAGGCCCCAAATGTGCAATTACGTGGTGATTGCTATGCAAAGGCTCAAGCGACGCAGTTGACAAACTGTTAGTAGACGTTTTTCTGGCCCTTGGCTACAGCGGACATCTGTTAGCAAATCAAAACATGGATTTGGTTGATCTCGTTCTTTCATTGTGCCTAGAAATAGACTTAGTCGCGTCAGTGAAAGCAACGGCGGTGTTTTGCCAGCGATGTGCTTGGCTTGATCCGAACATCAGTTGCTTTGTGCTGGCTGAACTAACCCTAACACATACACAGGCGCCTGGGAACAAATCATTACACGCGTCTTATAGTTTCCAAAGCCACCACGAGCATCTTACGTAAGCACTCGATGCTAACCGGCTTCACCTTAATTGAGTTCAAAAACAACACGTTGAGCTGGCAAACTCGAAATTACGCGAGTTCTAGAAACACGTCACCCAATGACGAACATTGCATTTCTCCGCTGTGGCCTGCAATACGTACACGACCTGTTACCCGGTGAATGAATTGGGAGAATTTTTTATTAGTAAACTGTAACAAACCTTAAGTACAAATCGTGAAAACAACTGTCTGAGGAATATTTTAGAGCTGTTTAAACAGACTTTGAACGTCGACGTTGCAAGGGTAGGCAACACCGGTTATAGACAGACTTTCAACAGTCACAAGTTTTTCAAATCGACCAAAAATAGTTAGCAGTTTGGGTAAAACTAACTTTCTGCTTGCAGACGTTGCCACGAACATTGAAAACCAGTTTCAATCTAAGCTTTTTACTAACTTTAAACCGTTTTATGAACTGTCAATGGCTGCGCAAACCCTGCTGCCAAAGTTCCTCTGACTAAGGATTGGCCCACGATGAATGTACAAAAAACGACAACGAGTAAACAAACCTGTGTAGCGGCCTGGCAAGTGCGCTTCACACTTTGCACGCATCGATCACAGTTCTGATTAATCTTGCAACTACTAGGCCTTTTTGTGATTACTTAAAACCCCAGGGGTATGGTGCTCACTTATGTAGACTGAGGGAGATCGCTTTTTCAACGCTGCGACGGACCTATGCTTCTTGTTGACTCCACAAACGTTGGCCAACTCGCTTTATTGCTGTTCTGAACGTGCAGATAAACAATTATCGCAACGACACTCGACATGCAAACACGCGTAGCAGAATTTTTGTTAAGGGCATAAAATCTATTATTTATAGCTACATTTCTAGTGTAAATCAAACCACGCTACGGGTGTCTGTCTCAATTCCCGTGCTTTGAGTGGAAATCTAAAAATGGAACGCTACTGCGTCCCTGAACCAGTGTAACAGGTGTGCATGACAATTCTCAATTGAGGTTTATTTCTAATTTATTACCGCGACTACTGTTTCCACAGTTACGGGTTCCCGAGAGTTACATTATCCGTGCAAAAACAGTTTTTCGTTTGGCAGTGTGACGCGTAAAAGTAATCTTCTACCACAATTATCCAACGGTCCAAAATCGACTTGAAATGCTAAATATATGTTTATGAATTTAATGCATACGTTATGACCTGAACAAATATAAAAGTATATTATGATTTGAATAACTATTTTACATCGGATTTCTGCGCAGCGCAAGATGCTTTATAGATCGTCGGAAACTGTTGCGCCTTTTCGGGTTGAGATAACCTTTAAATTGCTTAAAACGTCAGAGATTGAACAATTTTTAAACCTAAGGTTTTTTAAACGAAAACAAAGGCGGTTATTTTCTCTTTTTGATTTACCTAATTCAAGAAACATACCCCGCACAAGCACAATTTTTATTACCAAAGCTTTTATATGACCACAATGAACCTCCATTTACCGCCTAATTTTAGCCTAATAGTAGTTTCCATATGGTTGTTTGTACAAACCGATTTCGGCAACAAATCGATTGCGCAATCAGTTATACTTGTGCTTGAATGAGCCGAGTGCTGCCTCAGTTTGTATGCATTACCATTATCGCGCCGGTATGGACCCCCCTGCATGTAAGCGGTATTAATGTGCGATAGCACTGTTTCAATTCTCCAATGTCTGTTCCGAAAGTCATCTCACAAAATCGTTTGCCATTGTAGCTTATTGGTGCACAGGCGCAAATCACGGGGGGACTGGGGGAACATGTTCCCTTTAAAATTTTAGTTGGGGGTAACTTGTATTTATATGTCCACCCCAAAATTTTCGTGTCGATTGTTTTAAAAAAACACGGGGATTTATTTTGTTTTAAATTTTAGCACTTTTTAATACTCTTGCAGTTAGGTTAGGCGATCGCAAACAGTTTTAACGGCGTTTTAAGACTGTCTCAGCCGAAATGTAACCCATTTTTTACGCCATAAAAATCGTTGTTGTGCACATTTGCACAAAAATTACTTACAAGAACGAATGTCCCCCCAATATTTTCAATGGATTTGCGCCATTGTAATGGTGTAAACAATCCCACAGGTTTACGTAACTTGCTAAAAACAAGCAATTACCACTTGTGCGACCACTACCGGTGTACTGAAAATTTATTTTCCAAAACTGCAAAATCTACCGTGGTAATTTTAAAAAATTGTGGGCACACTAACTTAGTTTACCACAGCCTACCCGTTGTAAGATGTTCATAGCTTGTTTGAACAGTTTGCAACGAGCATAGTAGGTCATTAGAAAAGGTCAGCTTGTCCTTTCAGACATCTGGCCGTGGCGATGATGTCCATAAGAAAGGGGCCTGATCATGACATACTCAACTCCCGATAAATAAAGACCTGACTATATAAGGACTAGTTTGATCACTGGTATAGTGAATTACTGGTTAAGGTAGTTTGTTTGGTGAACGTTTTTTTACTCACAAATAAAACTTTCATAGAGATCTTAAACTGTTGTCATTTCCAAGCGGGAATGTTTTTGTTTTGATACTCGGCTGTTTTGTGTGTGTAACTTGTTAGAATGGAACTGTTAACCGAGAGAAATTGTGCAGTAAAGGTAAAAATGTTTATTGTAATTTAGTTGAACTGTGTTGTTAATTGGTGAACAGAGTCACTCTTTTGCCATTCAGGAGTGGACGGAGACTGCTGTATTTTAGTTTGCAGCCAATTTATATTTATTTTTTAAATGGAAAAGTGCCATGGAATATAATGACGATTATGCATTGGCTTTGTCCCTATCACTGCAATTTAATGACGTGCCGGAACAACAAGTAAAGAAACAGATGACAAACTCCTGTAGTCGAAGCATTGTTGATCCAGAATTAGAACTGCTGGACCCGAACCCTAACATCCACCAATTGTTCATTGACTTTAACAAAACGTTCTTCTGGGGCAAACTTGACATGGTAGAAGTTAAATGGAGCCCAAGGATGACTTTGTAAGTTTTATCAAGTAGTCAGAATAAAGGATTTTACAATACTTACTTTGCACAGATGTGCTGGTATATGCTCATACCAAGGCAGAGGAGGACTGTGTTCTATTCGCTTAAGCAAGCCGCTGTTGATGCTGCGAACACGGAAGGATCTTGTTGAAACTTTACTGGTAAGCATATTTATAGACTGGACATTTACTCTGGTGGTATAGTTAAAAGCATAACTCTTGATTTCTGCCTCCTTGGGCTACTGATAAATGAAATATCAAACTGTGTTGTATTACTGAACAGCATGAAATGATTCACGCGTTCCTTTTTGTGACGGACAACAACACTGACCATGATGGTCATGGGCCACAGTTTTGCTCCCACATGAAAAGAATCAATGACAAAACTGGCACTAATATCACAGTGAGTTATAAGATTGGTATAGTGGTGTTCGTAGGTTCTACTTTTCTGTGTTGTTTTTAGATATACCATAGTTTTCATGATGAAGTAAATGAAATGAGAAAACACTGGTGGAGATGCACAGGTGCCTGTCGGAGTCGGCCACCCTATTTTGGATTTGTTAAGCGGGCCATGAATAGAAAACCATCCCCCAAGTAATATATGCATAGTTTCATCACTACAAAACACCATAGTAAATTCAAATTGAAAATATTTTCTAGAGATTTTTGGTGGTCAACCCATCAGGCATCATGTCATGGTCACTTTGAAAAGGTAAAAGAGCCTGAAAACTATGGAAAAAAAGTGAAAACTAAAAAAGGTGATTTTTAGACCAACCAATATTTTTTCAATTCTACATATCTACAGACCTTATCTAATTTGTTTTCTTTTTCATATCAAAATGTAATCTAATTGATGTTGTATGGTAAAAATTAACCCGATTAATTTTGTGCAGTGGAAGCTGCAGCTGCTTCACAAACATCTACATCTTCCCAATCCATGCTAAAGTTTCTAACACAAACAAACAATGACAAGGGGATTTCTTCTGTGCCAACAAACGGGGAAAAAGATGTCAGCAGTAAGTTGAAAACACTGTTTCCGAATCGTAAACATCATCCAGTTTGTTTGGATGAGCTATTTTTTAGTTTTGTTAACAGTTGTCTGTTAAAAAACTTGAATCAGACAACATTTTTGGGATTTTCACTTTTAGATTCGACTGTTTTTTGAGCTTGGTGTATTTTAGGGTTAATGCAATTCTCTAACTGTATAAGAGTTTCCCTCACAGATACCTTAGATTGGGAAAAGAAGAGAAGTTTAAAAAATCATGATAGCAAAATGGCAAGCTCCCGTGGAATCCCTCTTAGCAGCAAAATTTTCGACAAGTTTAGAAAAGCGCGGCCGGATCCCATCCCCCCCACGTCAACCGGAAGGCTACAGGGAAGAAAAGACGAGTTGTCAGCCGTTTGTAGAAATGCCCGTTTGACAGGCGAAAAGTCTGTAAACGACGGAGCTTCTGCGTTCGGAAAATTTGGCGTGATAACTAAGTTCTTGACACGGAAAGAACAAAGACAGAGGGTGGCATTTTCAAGCGACGAAGAGCGCGACGATGTAACGAAGTCACGCCCAAAAGCTGAAAACAGCACTCCTGCACATCAACAAAAAGTGATCTCAACTGAAAGTGAGTTTACAAAGCATGGAATAAAGCGGAAATCTGAGGACAACACCGACTGTGCGACGCAGGTTAAGCGCAAGCCGGTTTCGAGTTTTTGGGATACGTGCAAAGAGTCTGGTGGCCCAAACCGTGACGACCCGAGCACATCCAGCGCCAACAAACCACAAGCAAGCGAAGGCCAGAAACCAAAGACCGGCAATAACAGGACTACTTTTCCTGTATTCTCCACAAAATCGAACACCGGCAAATCGCCGACGGAGGGAGATTATTCTCTACTGATATGCGACAGTGACGACAACGATACTTCGTCTGACGAAGACGATTTGACGCTGCTTGGTGTAATTTCGCCAAAGATGTCGGACAACAAGCGCGAAACTTTAAGCGACATTCCCGCATTGCCCAAGACGTGCAACTGTCCCATATGTGACCAGCTGGTGCCGACTGAAAGAATCAACAGTCACATTGACTTGTGTTTGAACCAAGGTGCACTTGATCAGGTAACTTTGTAGGAAATCCTGAACTATGCCCATGCCCTGTATTTATACTTCGTTCATTTGCCTTATTCTATTCTTTTTTCGTTTGTTGCGTCCATTGCTCTTCGCATACCTCCATCCTTTCAATTCTTTCAGCTTACTGTGCAATTGTGTTCTTTTAACACAATAAAGTCTACGTAATGAATAACTATAAACTGAACAGGCAGGTGGCTGTGTCGGACTCTGGCTTTCAAGGGTACACATGAAATAGATTGGATAAAAATTCACATACTTGTTTGCTAATAGTTAGACCGAATACTTGGAAGGTAAAATCGGGGTCGCCGGATGACATAAGCTCATCAGCATGTTATATGGTTACACCGTCAATCTAAAGCGCTGCGCTCAATCGAAAAAAGTCCCTACATGTTACGAAAAAAATTTTAGAACTCGATCATTTGGTCTCTGCACGACAACGTTGCTTGGTAACGCTCAACTTCCAGGCGTACATATTTATAAAATGATAAAAATGAAAACAAATCAACATTCGGCGTAATCTTTAATAAACAAACTACAGCGAGGAACCCAATATAAGTTAGCTTTAAACCAAACGTTTCGACAACAATGCAGCCTGTATATTTTGCATGTTGGCAACGGCTGGGGCTATATCTGTATCAACACTATGACGATCCTGTCCAACGAATCATGAAACTGGGGCGTTAATGTCGCCTACATTTTATTCTACAAATGACAGGAAATCCCATGTCTAATTAACATAAATATCCCCCCTCCACCTCAAAAAAAAACTCCCATCCTTCTGAAATTACGTCGGTACGAACAACAACAAGGTTAATTGTAATCGTCTGTGAACGCATTAGATTTTACGGTAGAGTTTGCTACATTATTCTAATGAATAACAATGAATATTAATAAGGGCTGTCAATTTGCTGTGTATGTGCCTTTACGCATATATGGGATATTGTAACGTTTAGAATTAGTTTTGAGGATCGAGACTCGAGCCTCTATTTCTAAATCAACCTTGACTTGGGAAAAATTTCGGGCTGACGTTCGAACTTGATATTAAGCTTTACAGCACAGAGCGTTTTTTTGCTTGATTTGGGTTGTGAGAAATGTTTACGTGGAAACATATTAAAATCGGTTACTTTTTACTGTGCAGTGGTCTTTTCTTTGGTGGCCCAAAAGAACAACTAATTTTGTTTTCTTCAGACATCCGACATTTTTCAATGCACCCTCTTTTCTTTGGTGGCCCAAAAGAATAGGTGCCGAAACTCCGGCATAAGCCTATACTCTTTCCCTATCCTCGAACCCAATGACCCGGCCGTCATTCAGTTGTAAAAACGGCGAAGTAAAGCTCCCGCAGCACTATACACCTCTGTCGGTTACTTGGATGTTATTAAAGCCTCTTGAAAGCCGTCGAACCAGCAGTGGTTCTGAAACAGTCGACCATCATTCAATAAGGGTCAATGTATAAGGTTACACGGAAAGCGTTTTAATGCCGCGAATGACAATAAACATACATTTTACTAATGCCCGTTTGTTGTCACAAATTTAGTTGACCAGACCGAGATTGAATGAATGTACTTCTGCTACTTGTGGTAATGTTAAAGTCACAGAATATAAGTATTTAATGTTCAGAGATCAACCCGCGTTGTAACACAATGCATCAAAAAAGGACAAACTACCCAACCTTGACCCAATCAAGAGTGACCCATCACAGCACCGTTATTTATCACTTGTTGGTGTGTGCCTGAGATTAACTGATGTAATCAACGGAACTGCTGTTATTGTTACCGTTTTGCATTTTGTTGCAAACGCGGAGTTTACAACACCATGCATGTATCACACAAACACGAAAAGTGGGGTTTGTGTACTTTTTCGCATGTGCGGCCTGGCCCTCAAACCTTTGGTAGTCCATACAACCGAACACGCACATCAGCCACCGTCTGTCGAAACTTTTGTCTCTGCATATTTTACAATGCTACTGCGCTGTATATGTCATGAAATCAAAGACAAACATCAAAATCCACAAGGCCAAAGGTTGTCGGAAATGTAGCATACAAAGTTACTTGAAAGTGCTGCTGGCAAAAAAATTACACCTAACACATGTTTTGACCTCTGGTGGAGGAGGAAGCTTTTTCCGGAAGAACTGTTCTGCCCCCACCCCTCATCCCTAAACCCTGTGCAAACTGATGCAGATAAATAACCCATATAAACATGGTTTCAAGCTTGTTGATGGCCGCAGCTGGTTTCTTTGACAATACCAAGTGTATATTTTTTCGACACATCTCCAAACCTTTTTCAAAAGCACAAATGTGCCAGTGAGAAGGCATTACAATCTCTTGACTTACTTGCCTGCTTCACAGGAGCTTGTTGCACACTTATTTAAAAAGGAGCATCACACTCACCTTTGTTATTTTCGCGCCTTTTAACCTCCTAACGTTGCGCAGCTATCTCCGGCTTAGTGATTGTTTTAGTTCTATTGTATGGTTATGATATTTTACACCAATTGAAATAAACTCAACCATAATGCCAAAAAATAACCCACTGACATCAGTTGTTGATGACTTTCCCATAGACTTTACCAATCACAGATATTTGTGCTTCTGTTTGTTAACCTGCATTACAAAATTTGTTTCCATCATAAGAGCAAGCAACATGTCAACTTGCTTTGATGTGATGGTTTGCCATTGACCTGTGGATATAGAAAAATAGGCCAAAAACTTACAACTATGATTCTTATCACCAGTGTCTGTTGTAAAATATATTATATGTAATTTAATGATGCTGTTGTAGGCTGAAAACATACCACTCCCTAGAATCATCAAGTGGATTAATACAACCACATTCCATTTCTTTCACTAGAAAGCATTGCCAAATGTATTTGCCACACAAACAGCTTTGGAAAACCAATAGAGAGCAAAGACAGCCATTTCTTTTGACAGAAAAAAGGTTTGCTAAACAAAATGGGTAAATTGAATTACTAACTGTGATGTAGTTTAACACTAAAAAAGGTATAATGTTAACACCCATTTCCACTTGTAATCTATATGATACAACTGTGTTTACTTACACCGTAGATCTTTCATATTAACTGTTATCAATCTTATTATTTCATCATGAAGTGTTCCATACATCATTAAAAGGTTCAGGATCGTCAATCAGTCTAGTACACTACATTCAAAATATGATTTCCAAAATTCCAACTAAAAGCAATAAGCAACAATTTCATTTCCTAAATCTTACCCGTAGCAAATTTGTGGTCCGATTAAATTTCCACATTTACATTTGTTCTGCACCAAGTTGTCGATTTTCGGAGAATTAAAGCAATGGCCTGACCTGCAATACAATTTTAGAAATAGATTGAAAACTAACACCAGTTCCTCCACTAAACGCAACGTGTGCAATTGCGAATACCCATTGCCCAAAACAGTCATTTAGGAAACATAGCTTTTACATATCTAGTGTTTGCCACAACACAAAAAGCGCCAGTTTTGAGTTTTGACCAAAGTCTAAGATTTCTATGACTCTAGCTTTGATCAATTGAAACTCTATTCAGCGTGTAAAATATTTCATTCAAAAAGGTAGCAAACGTCTATAGTGGTTTTACCGAATCTAATCCTTTAACGACATAAAAGTAATAATGACAATCATAACGATATTAATAAAACTCTTTAATTTGTAAATTTATCTTAAACCACTCGTTTCTGGGTATTTAAATTAACCATTTAAAACTAAAAAAACAACGCTGCTCGCATCCGCATGGCAGCGCCAAAACGCAAAATTTAAAGACAAGGTACGACTGTTAAACGAAACTTTATTACATCATCGCAATAAGCAAGGAACCTTTCTGTGAAGACTTTCGGTTTGCTACTAAACCTTGAAAAGAAAAAAGGGGCAAACATTCCCTGAAAGAACCGCCATGTTTCCATTTCAAAAAGTCCCTAACTTGACAAACCCTTGCCTGTATTGACTGAACATGGTAAGTAAATGTATATCGAGGCTATAACAATAGTTTCGCCGGTAGAAGCAAGTTTACGTTCTTTAGAATTTTTATTTGATAGTTCGCGGACCCGTCAATGGGCAACCATATCGGCGACTTGTTTTAACAACGTTTTTCCTGGTTCAGTGGTGAAGTAATTGACAGGGTGTGCCCTGAACTCTTTGCGTATTGCTGTGTCGCCATGCGAGAAAACAGACGGCGATGCTCGATGCTGTGTACGTTTTGGTTTGATTATTTGCCTTGTCTTTTTGCGGCAGAATTTAACCTAAAACGTGCCACTTTTCGGCTATTTTGGTTCCTACGGTGCCTGTGGCTTTTTATACCAAAAAGGATCGTGTCATGTGACATGTAAGACTAAAGCTTGAAAAGGAAATAGCTCCAAGTCAAGTCACTGCAATACCAACAGTGTCAAGTGAAGTTTTTCACCATTTTGTGTCATCGCAATGCTGTCGTTTTCTCTGGGCTAGCTGTTTCTCCTAGGATAATCACTCAACTACATGCAAAAATGATACTTTTATTTCGCACAGGGTGGATACACAGACAGTACTATATCGTGTGGAACATGCAAATTATCCGGAGTTTCACATGCTAATTCGCAGGAGTTAGCAAACCGTTAATTAGCTCATAGTATAGATAGGGGCGCCAACAACAAGAGAAACGCCCGTGAAGGTAGCGCCCCGCCGGTGACGGGCCTTGGTTATTCTGTTAAAACATGTAATGTGCAAACGGGTGGAGAAATGCAAAATATGAATGAAGCAATTCGGTTTGTGGAATGCGCACATAGCGTCTTGGTCAGTCAGTGTGCGACAGCTCGACAGCGTAAATGTGGATTTGCATTAGTTTAGTCAGGAAAGCAGGCTTTGGAATAGGGGTACTGTTTTTATAGTAGGTCGACGGCATTCGTTCACAATGCAACAACACAAGAAACCACTAAAACAAGCAACGAAACTACTAGCAAAATCTAAGACGTGTAGAGAAACCGTGTGCTACTGTATCTACAAAACAACAAATGCTACAGTACATAACGGAGGAACATCAAACAAAAAAGTGGTGTGGCTACATTTAAGGCATCATATAATAGTGGGCGTATGCAACTTGATAAAAGGCAAGGGATACAATAAACTGAAACTTGGGCGATGGCAATTCATCAAGGCACTATATGCGATGGAAATATATGAATCAGTAATAGTTCGTACACAAGGGAACGACGTCGTTCTCGGATTGGGGATAGTACCATCACAAAATCGATGACTAGTACCAGGAACATGCAGATCTGTTGGTTGTATGTTTTTAAGTGGACGAGGTTTCGTGCAAAAAAACGTATGTGCATTTGCAATAAAAAAGTCAAAGGCATGGCGTTGGCAGTTATGTATAGATTTGTGAGAATTTTGTGTTATCCGTTTAGGGTTGAAAGAATTCAATTTTAAGGCACTGGAAAAGAAGTCAAGTCGCAACAGCACGAAAATAAACGTCAGTACAAACGAAAAATGCGCAAGCACGATCGAAAGCTACATACGTGGCTTCACTATTGCTGTACAAAGAAAAACAGGGGCGCGGCACTCGCAAGAATAAATAGCATAGGAATAAATGGTTGGTAACAAAACTATAAAAAGCTGCTCCCGAAAAAATAGCATGCTGTGGTTGGAGCACGGAAAAAGTGCCAGACCTCTTCCATGGTTGGTGATCGGTTAGTGGAGCCGAATAAGCGTACCAAGGCACGAAAGCATCACAGTACACAAACAAAGTCTTACAGTGAACACTCGAACCGTATTTGCACCGCAGTATTTGGGTTAGAAAGACGAAAAGTCTTTTGGTGTAGTACGAAATAGCAAATCGGAATGTCCGCCACCGCTCCTTGTTAAGTATATGCACTAACAGCTTCATAACGTACAAGTATCGGCTTCATATAGTAGACAAGCTTCATGTTATATACGAGGAATGTATGGTACTTTTGTGGAATGCTATCCTAGTTTTCAGCCGCTTCCATGGCGCTTGTGTCCACCACAAGTGACATTGGTTCATCTTCCGCGGCGTACTTGGGGATTTCGTCAGCACGTTGTTGGTTCAATTCGTCATCGGACAGTTTCGCCCGTTTTGCGATTGTCCCATCTATAAAAATTGTAATAATACTTGTTAGTCTGCTTTTAGATTTTAGGCTAAACTTGCTCCCTAAGCAGTAGAGTGGTTAACAACCCGAAGTGCTTTTTGTCCTGAAAGTTCTTGAGTTGGCCAATTATACTTGTTATATTTAGGTGGATGAATAACAGACGCTTTGAAAGATTTTTTAATTGAAATCAGTTTAGGCTTCGCAACTTGATTAATTGAACGAAGTAAAGTAAATTAAATGCTAATTTTAGAAACAGTACGCACTTTTTCTCTAGGTGCTCGAAATTAAGTTACAGCTATAGGTTTACGACAGTTAAACGTTTTTCAATTTGCAACCTTCCATGTGACAACAGCGAAGTCAAAACCTTACTGCAGCTTAACTGCGTAATAAGCCGTAACAAAAGCTTTGTTTTTAAACCTCTCGCCGTTGAGAGTCAGGCACATATATCTGTCATTGTTTGGGCTTGGTCATAGGCGAGGCCCTAACGAGCCGAAGAGAAACAATGGCTAGCTGTTCATTTGCCCAAACCGTAAGCGTTTGCAAGATAATTACATGTAACCGCAGTCACTGTTATTTAAACACAAAGGCGCCGTTAAAGTAGACCGGAAGTTAGGCAGGTATGCTTGTGGTTAACAATAGAGAGCTTCGCAATCGGTACGATAATTGCTACTTTGGGTCGGTTTTAATATGTAGATTTGCATCTGTTAAAATATTTTAGAAAATGTCGCCGTACCGTGTGCACTGTCGGGCATCGGCAGCTCTTCGACGTGGCTGATCGCTTTTTCTGCTGTAAAAACAAAATGCGGTTATTTCGGAGAACTGGGGTTTCGTACACCACTGGTCGGTTGAGGTAAGACATATATTAAAAACACTTTTTTTCGAAGTTAGTTGGAAGTGGCCATTAGGCAAATCAAGTTTTGGACAAACAAACGGATTAAAAACAGTCATGTATACAGCTACGGAAACACGACCCCTGTATTTGTCGGCGCAAAATCAAGCTTTAGTTATTCAGGTGCCCAAGAAAACGAAAAACTTTATAAAGTAGTAAACGAACAAACTGTACCTTCCCCGTCCGAGTACGGCCTCTTAGTGGTCAAGTCCTGGGGTGACCCGGTCAGTGAGCGGTCACTCGTGTGTGGCGACTCGGAGCCAAAGTACGACATCGCCATAAGAGAGCTATTGGCCATGGTTGGGGG
>QXVZ01020755.1:0-24880 GCA_008931825.1 Phallusia fumigata | reverse complement strand
GTAGTAAACGAACAAACTGTACCTTCCCCGTCCGAGTACGGCCTCTTAGTGGTCAAGTCCTGGGGTGACCCGGTCAGTGAGCGGTCACTCGTGTGTGGCGACTCGGAGCCAAAGTACGACATCGCCATAAGAGAGCTATTGGCCATGGTTGGGGGTGAGATGGTTCCGGTGGAACCCTCGGCTGCCCCGCCGCCGCTGCTTCCAGGGGACCCGACCCCGTAGCGAAGCATTCCTGGTTCGAATTTCAGCAAACTTGGTGACATGTGAGGCCCGCTGAGATCCTCAGCTTCAATCATTCTGCCCTGGGTCTGTGGCGATCCGGTGCTGCCCACTGCAGATAAAATTGAATTTAGGTTGATTATGACCTTGATAGCAATATATTCAGGTCCCGTTTAAGTGTGACCAGTAAGCGGTTCCTGCTTTCAAACACTTGGTTGCCGCTAAGTTTACAAAGCGGTAAATTTAATTTGCTTAAAAAAAGATTAAAGGAAATATAGTCCCATGATATATCGACAATGCAAAAAAACGCAATAAATAAACTAAAAAACAAATATTTTTAAAATATTTTCCTTTTCAATAAGCATGACCTTTATTTCAAAGTANGATTGTGACCTTGATAGCAATATATTAAGGTCCCGTTTAAGTGTGACCAGTAAGCGGTTCCTGCTTTCAAACACTTGGTTGCCGCTAAAATTTACAAAGCGGTAAATTTAATTTAACGCAAAAAATGTTTAAAGGAAATATAGTCCGATGGTATATCGACAATGCAAAAAAAAACACACAAACAAACGCAATAAATAAAGTCAAAAACAAATATTTTTAATCTTTATTTTCCTGTTCAATAAGCATGACCTTTATTTCAAAGTAGGTACAGGCCAAACATTAACACTGCCCAAACACAAGCGAATATATAATAAGGTTAAATCATGTCAATTTTTTCTGTTGTGCTATGCATAATTAATCAGGTGTGTTTTCCTCCAGTCATCGCGGGAAAACCGGTGCCTTGTACGACTTCCAACGGCCTAATTGATTTTTACCCTGTTCATCAACACAACACCTGCACAGCGGACTATGCACTTCGGAAGTTACACCATGCAAGCGCGTTTGCAAGGTGTCGGTATTACAAAGCATGGAAGCGATTTACGACTTTAAGCAAATCATTTTCGCTTTCTCCGGAGGCAACAAGCAGACACAAATATTTACCCGGCAGATGCGAATGCATGGTGATGCGAAGGTGAGCCCGAAACTCGCCGAGACTGGTGAACGAAGCGTCGCAGGTTCCGCACTTGAAGTTGCGCATGCCGACGTGCTGTTTAAAATACAAAACATACCATAAGTTTCAGAGAAATAACTACGTTTCGATTTTACTAAGCAACATAGAAATTAGTAAATACAAGTCCTTTGGCAGTGACAAATAATTTATTGCCAGTTAAAATTCACTAATGGGCATTCATGTTTGCTATAACGACTCTGCTGCCAATATTCATGTTTTTTTCTAACTGACTTAAATGTCGTCATGAATATAACAGCAATGGGTTTTAATATTTAACGCGCAAAATAGAACTTTATGACAGAATACTATTAATTTATTCTCTTTCGCTTCAACTTCCGTAAATCGGGTTACAATCCCTGGAAGACCAACTCTATATAAAAAGGTACAAGTGACTGCACATTGTTAAACTTTCGCAATCGTCATAGTAAAAGCTATGCCAGAAAAGGAAATGTATCCTCACCTTGCGAAAAAAGAAGGCAAGAAAACATATGGGTCACGGACAAGAATAGGAAGCAGATTTGGTTGAGCAAGCAAGAGAAGAACAAGGGTCGACAGCAGAAGTAAAGAGAAAGAGTGAGACGACAGGAAAGCTAAATATAAACGCATTATGCGGGCGAGCATTTATGCACACATAGCACCGCCCCTAATAACATACATTTCCGCTTTGCTACACGACCAGGCTCCTCAGGGACAAACATGATTTTAGGACGCTAAGTTGCATGACGTCACGCTAGGCAACAACGTACGTTTTACTGGAACTATTTACTTGCATGCCTTAACAGGTTTTATACCAAATCTTTATTCTACCAAAGCAATGCCGTTCACAATCTTTTTACAAGGTATATGACTTTTTATCTTACCTTCATTTTGTGTAGACGGAGGGTATAGTTACGAGTAAAGCGCTTCCCACATTCATCGCACTCATATGGTTTGATGCCAGAGTGTAGCTTAATGTGCTGTTTCAAGTTGTGAAATCTGTGAAAACAGTATCGGTAATTACAAACTGGATCTTAATATTCTTTTATGGTTTTTGTATCCACCATAGCCACACGCACAAGCGACATGTTTTAGATCAATAAAGCTTCTGGGCAAATTAGAATACGCCCACTTTAATACAAGTCATAGCAAGGCCTATGTATAAAATGAGTCTAAAACTGCGGTTTTGTTTATAGCGGCTCAGACAGTTAAGCGTCTCAATATTTGCAAACCTAAGATCATGCGCCTTGATCTGATGGCATTGAGTACACAACCATGACAGCCAGGGTTTAGACTTGTTTGTCATAACGGGTGTGGATAAATCAACACAAAAATTTTAACCGTAAAAATCGCCAATGTTTCATTTGGGTTGAAGATTAAAAACTGAGCTATCCAGGCAAATGCATTACCAATCGTATATGTCGTCTATTGGTCACGTAAAACAAAAGCCAATGATCGGTTCATACTCTGATAAAGCCATGCCATACAGCCTTTCAGTGTTAGACATACTCGGGAGCAGCAGCAGATGGCGAGAGGCCGCTGAAATGTCAGGTCACCATGACAATGTATTTTGTACCATAATCCTTGATAATTCAAATTCATTTTTTTTCGTCATTTGCCTACCTTGTGAATCTAGATCCACATATCTGGCACTGATGGGGTTTCGGGACATTGGACTGCAGCGTTCGTCTCCTCACGCTCATGTACTGTCCTCCAGGAGGCTACAAAAATGCATTGATTGGCGAGATGTGTCAAGTTTGGAAACAATAAACAGGCTTTGTAAGCTAATTACCACTGCGGGAAGATCTGCCACCAGCTTCTCGCCATCTTCGGCAGTCTTGGGCTGCTGTGACGATAGTAGTTGCTGCTGCCTGTGTAACAATGCGGTATGCATAGAAATTCCATTGAGCCTTGGTACCATAGAAACCGAACTGTCGAGTCGTGGAACACTGCCGTTGATCTTCTCCAAAACGGATTCTGTAAGACAATGAAACCTTCTTTTAATATTTATAAAACATTATAAAGGGTGGGAAAAAAATTCGGATTTACAGTGTACGTTTGAGTTTTTTCCTAACAAAATAGCATGGTCTTAGATTTTGTAAATTGCGTCTATATGTCCTGATTTACGTGCAGTGCTAACCAAAACATGATGAGAAACTGGAATATCGATTAGGATGGGTAAATTGTTTGGTGCTAATGTTACCTATCTCCCAAATAGATTTGCTCGACAAACCGTTTTTCGTGCTCTGCTAATCATGACTCATAATATGTATTGATGCACAAGCAGTAAAATTACACCACACTTGCGTCACACTTACGTAGACTGTTAGCGGTGGAAGTCAGTCGGTTTACTACGTTTGGGCTTCTGCTGCTAAAGGGATCCGAAAGAGCCGGGTGGACTGAATTAGATGTGGAAATTTCGCTTCCTCCATTGCTCTTGTTTTGGAAGCTGTACAACCGCTGCAGACTCTGCCATGAATCCTCTGAGTCGCATGGCGCAGGACTGCCGTTGTTTTTGTTGACGAGATCTGGGACAAAAAACTGCTGTTAGACAATGCACTAAAAAGCGTCAAATTGCCCCCACTGTTGTAGTGCGGCAAGGATTCAATATTTTAAACTGATAGGTTGAAGCGATGCCAAATAGACTTCCTGTTATATATGTAAGATGTCAAACATAGAATTAAACCAGATTAATGGTGGTTGCATAAAACAACGTTTGCCACCTTGTCGGGTTTAACGTGGCGTAAACTACTATTGCCGTATTTCGCGTGGCGTAATCGGAAAGACTGTCGCGCCGAACTAATTAAACTAGCAGGTAATGGCGATGATGCAAGAGTATTGGGTACATGAAAGACCTAGATCGTGTACCCGGAGCTGATGTAATTGCGCCCCTAACATGCAAATCATTATTCACCAACGTCTTTCAATTACGCGTAACGAGCATCGGAGCGCAGGAAACGGACGATTAAAGGTCGGCCATCAAGCCGCTGCCGCCGACATGCACACCTTGCCGATAATTAATAGTCAAACGGCGTTGGCGCAATTTTCTCTTTAACTGTATCCATTGAAGCATTTGAATTACCGTCGTCCGACAATCAACTGTCGGTGCACGGGGGCTGGGTTTAAGTCGAAAATTGGACCGCATGACGTCACCGATTATGACGCGCTTTTGTCGCAGCGGCGCGAGAACCTGCGGTGTGACGCGTGCTGCGCCCGAGGCGAGAAGAATTCTGGAGTCGGCGCCTTACGTGCGCGTGGACACGATAAGTGCGAATTTCTGCTGAGTTGTGTTTTATGCGATGCAAACGACAGCAAAACGCGAAACCACACTCACATATACAGAAAAGTAAAATCTTCTCTAAGGTATCACGTCCTCCTTCGTGCGTTGGACCAAATATTGACATCGGAAATCGTGTATAACACATTCATGTTTGAAAAAAAGTCGATTTGCAAATTTGAAATAAGTTGTTAAGAGTTGGAAGATGTTAAAGCAAGGGTGTCAATTCACAACACAAACTTATTGTAAATGTAAGACAAAGGGAATTTATATATGCTTATGTGCGGCCATACAGCGTTTCCGTGACATTTGGGCGTCGTCCTCCAGATAAAAACCTTGGTGCAAGTTCGCAACGGAAGGTTTCGACAGTCGCGTAAAACCGAATTGTGTGGAGACGTTATCCAGGCCCCTTGCGCTGATGTATCGTAAACGGAAAATCCACTCTCGCATGGTCAAAAATAGAAAACTCACAGGCGAGAACACAGGCCTTGTGTGACGATGCAGAGGCCCCGTAATGGAACGGCATGATAAACAATCTCAGCGTTCCTAACAAAGCGAGCAGTAACAACAGACGACGGGGCGAGAGCTGCTACTGCTTTTCATGCCGCGCTCACCAAAAGGAAATACGAACCGTAAGCTGGCGACCGTTGGGCAGCCCGTATACAATTGCCGGCATGAAAAGGGAGAATGCCACTCGGTGCGCCTATTCACCACTACACCGCGTCTTCTTGGGGCAAGTGGGCGGTTGACAACATAGAAGGCATTCGGCGAAGCATTATGCGCGGAAATTTCGACACAAAGGCTGCGGAGGCGTCCGCATTAGGTTTGCGCCAACAACACAATACAAGCAGGCCCCGCGGTGTCGGCACAAGGAAGTCGATTGGTACTTCTTCACTTATTATCCCGGAGCGACGGCGTTCCAAGTCAACACGGCGTCGGGCTGGTTCTTACTGCAAGTTGTAAATACACCGAGGGTGGTGCTTTCACATTCCTTACTGAAATATAGCAGTAAAAGTCTGTCTGAGCAAGAATAATGTGCAAGGGCTGTAAAACAGGTCGCTGACGCCGTTTTCGGTTTATAGTTTACGCCCATGGAGACAACTATTAAAAAATCATCGAGGAATTTATGATGCATGAGACGCCACTGTCTTCTCTTTATCGATGGCACTGGCGACAAAGGCATCGGGCGGACTGTTTATTTTGCGTTTCGGTAGTTTTTCGTCCTTTACTCCAACCGCGCGCGGTGCATTGGATTGCTGGGCCACGCCTACTGTCATACAAAGCACTGTGTGCAAAGGCGGTGCTTCTGCAAATGGAGAAGTGCTGATCGATGGGCGTCCTCCTGCTTCGTGGACAACGGAACGCGCGAAAACAAATTTATTGTCGCTCGGCCTCTTGCAGAAATAATATTGTGTCGCGTGCGAAAACGCAGTTGATCAATAATTCAAGAGGCTCCCGGCAAGTGCGGTGCATGACAATAGTCTGTTCAGCAATTCAGTTGCGCACGCACGTAATCCCTTTATCTCGCCATAGGCAGGCTCATGGCAATAATGACCAGCGGCCCGACGCATTATTAGCTTCGTTTCGCGGCCAATTACCGTACGGACAAGCAAGTTTCGGCGAAAACTAATGACAGGGGCGGCCTGAGTTTTGTCACCGACCCCTTCCGCATGTCGCTGGTCTTCTTTCATCGCTTTAGCCGCTCCCGCGCGAATATTACGGCCCGGTGTACCTCGATGCACCTGCGTCTGTAAGCCGTGGCGCCCTGGGTTGGTTACATAAAGCATTTGGCAACCGGTGAGTCGCATTCACAATAGCAGGGGCCGCTGCGACGGCGACGCAGCTCCCCTTTCTCCGCGAAACAAAGCGTTCCCGAGGACTTCTGAATAATACAACAGGCCAGACCGCAACACAAAGGCATGCCAACTGAAAAGCACGTAGTTATCGAAAACAATCATACGGCAAAGGGACAAACCGGAGGAGCTGTAGGCGGACGCCTCTTATTGGCGAACACGGCAAGCGGTAACACGGTCGCCTAGGCAACGTGTAGCGTGGCATGGGCGGAACAATAGACAAGTTTTGTGGCAGCCCAGACTTGGGCGCTCTCGCGATACGCATCATCAGTAATCTTTGCTTGTCGCAATTGCGCAACGTGGGGATTCGAAACTTGACACCGAGAACACTATGGAACCGACGAAGGAAAGGCGTCCCGATAGTTCTTCATGTCGTTCCTTATCGTGCATGTTCCAGATTGAATTGCAAGCGCAGGAGTGACACCCGATAGCGCACTGCTGATTCTGTCGGTCGGACACTATCAAGCGCTAATTCGCCACCGCAACTTAGGTTTCAAATCTAATTGGACTGACAAGATGGCTAGCATCGGCTGCCACAATGAAAAACAACACGCTGAATGGAACGGCCCGGCACAGAACTGCTCATGCAGAGCGACTAACGCAGCGACTTAATGGGGTGCTTCAGAATTCACGTAGCTGGGTCATATAGGACGAGGAAAGTGCTTCAAAGGTGGAGCCTTTCTATTTCTGAACGCGCGTGCGTTGATCGATTGCACAAGGAGAGCTGCTACGTGCATCACGATTCGCCAGATTTTGCCAACCGGCTATTGTGCGGCAGCGAAGCAGAAAGATTGCTTTCCATTGCGCTAGAAATCACACCGTGGCAAAACATCCGGACCCAGGGGCCCGCACTAATGCATGCCAAATGACAGCGCCCTGGTGACTCGCCTTTCAATAATAAGGCAGAGCGCCGGGTCCAACAAAGGTTTTGCCACATAATGGACCTCATATTGCGTTTCCGCAACATCAAAGGTGTTACGATGAAGTGTCTAGGAGAGTGCGTTTCTGTCAAGCTCTGCCACCTGGCAAGACTAGCAAGTTATTTCGACAGCGTCACGCGTGTTTAAAGTCGCAATAGCGTACTGATGTGCTCGTAGGCATTAGAAACCAACCGAGCTGATTTATCGACCTAAAAGCAGACGAAACCTTCTCTCGAGCCCACAGTGACCGATGTACAATTATCACCAACGCATTCGGTGAAATCGGTAAAACCCGCGACCTTTACGTTAAGCGGCCTTGCCGTTTGGGAACAGTCCGTCTTCGTGCATGACCAAACAACGCATATAGTAACGGCGACGCCCATACAAGCGCTGAGTGCTGCTTCCGAAATGTCATACGTGTACGTAGGTTAGTAACAATGCAAGAGGATTGGCCCAAACGGTCGCGTCGGCTCCCGGGGGGCGGGAAACGATGCAGGTGCGCTCGAAGTGATGCGTTAAGTAAACCAAGGAGTCTGCACGAGATTTCACAGCTCGATAAACTCGCACATACATGAACATAGCGCTGCCGAACTTGTTTTTACGAGCGTGGTTGCTGATATTGCGCCACTGCACTTACTCAACTGGAGTCCAATTCTCCAAAAAGGTAGAATGTTAAGTGACGCAAACTAAAAAAGATCTCGAGAAGCAGCTAATGAAAAAGAGTTAGCCACGGGAACCTTTCACATTTTTCTGATACTTCGGATGCTTATTGTGAAAGGAGCTAGTGAATAATTATCGCAAATGTCAGAAAACTGTCAATGCATTAACCTAGGCACAAACCTTTTTAAGTTTGCGATATTGTGACTTTAAAGATCAAGTATGTAACTACGTCACGCCACCGTTAACACGCCCAACCACACCATCAAAACGCATGCCATTGCAGGCTTGGAAGAAAACCGTTCACTGGCACGCCAACCCCCCGCATGAAATGCTTTTAAACATGAATTGCGCGTGGCGTCATTGGCACATTGACGATCAGCGATGCGTCAAATAGTTGCCATGGAGCACGCCATACAACTGCCATTATTATGACAACTACTGAAAGGCACAGGCGAAGGCAACTGCGCACCGTCGTACAGCGACAATACAGGGATTAGGCTACCAGCAGCCTTCCGCATGTTGGCAACAACGTGAAAACAGCACCTCACTTTGAACAACTGAAAGCCGTTCAAGGCTCACAACATCAGTCTGTATTCCCATAAGTGGTGCGCCCGCGCTTGCAAATTGAAGTTTAGACCAGATTTCAATTGTGTGACGGCACGTCGCGAACACAAGGAAACCACTGCTGGCCATTTAGTCTTGCAGTTAAATCAGCGGCACGATGCTAACCTCAGGCTTAACCTGCTTTTTATGCAGGTCAGCTATGCGTCTCGTTGATAAACTACCACTTCAACGTGATAATTTCATAGGCAGTGGGTTGTAATTTATCATGCACTACTGACAAGTTTTGCTGTTTACCTGTTCCACGGCGGTAGAGCTGAAATAGTTGACCTATATGTTTTGTTTCGCTAGTTTGTGTTGTAAAACTAGAGGTTTGTCCGTTTTGCTGTGAACCAGGAGGTGCCTCGATTCGGTTTGGCTTTATGTGATTCAAACGTGTCTCGTTTTGTACAAACACGAGTCTTGAGCCTGCACTTGAGCTGTTGTTTATCACACTCTCACTCTTCCTCCCACTTCCTCCTCGCCGCTTCTCCGAGCTCCTAAGTCCTCCCGCAAAGGGCGATATTGCACGACATGCCGAAAATAGTGGAGTTATTCGCTCTACGGGGGCGAACGCGCTTGCATTAAAAGTCAATTCGTGCGTGGTAGGCGAACGTTTTCGCGTTGAAATATCGGCTTCTTCGTCATTCCAACCCACCGAAGTTCCTCTCCAGACACTTGGCACTTTAGGAGAAAGTCACCGCGAGGATTCGTATCAAGGTAGATGCAGACCAAACCCACTTACATGACGCAACCCGCCATCCTGTTTAAGTTACATTGCGACGGGAATCGGCAGCTCGCGGTCGTCTTACACATGGCACGAGAGGTGTATAGGGGAAAACGCAGCTTTAACAGAAAGAAGCGATTTCCGAAAAGGCGACTTTCGCGAGTTGCCTCTGGCGCGGCATGTTGAGGCGCCGATGTGGTGTCGGCAGTGCCGTGGGGTTTTACGTCGAAAAAGTGCAATTATGCAATACGTGCCGCCACCGCATAACTTGCCAATTCGCCATACAAGGTGGCGCGGCGCCATGGCGTTTAGGAGAATCGCGTCTTTGCGCAACTTAACTCGGAGGCATTTCAGGTTTACGATGACGAGATGAGTGGAAAAATAGATGCGTAACTTCCCGTACACACTGACTTATTATAACAACAATGCAAATCACGGCCTCGGGCTTCGGCGACCGCGTTTTTCGACAGGAGTTGGAACTTGGGCGTGCTTATATCATTTCGCCACTATTTTTGGCACAATTTTCTCAGCAACGTGATAATGTATTGTCACGGGTGGCGTAAAAAGTGACAGCGCAAAACCTTGTCATGTACAGATTACCGCAAAATACGTCAAACGCGCAACTAAACAATCTACGGTAACTGGAAGCAACTAATCTTGCGTATTTGTCGTTTTTCCGGCTGTCGGATTTTATTAGATGCTGGGGGCCTATTTTGGGATATTTTAAACTTATGATTCTCAGTCTTTCGCATCGGGAACTATGAAAAACACTTTGCCTACATAAGCAAAAAGCGTGGTTGGTTTTTTCAGGTCACTTTAACAGGTAAGTGTTCGCAAATTTATCAGATGCACATAATAGTGTAAGTTTGTAGGTCCCAAAAATACCATTGACAACGCTTTAAAGAAAGCCTTACTGATGGCAAACGAGGTTTATTCGTCCAAAAACCAGTCTTGCCTATTGTGCAGTCGATGAGCGAAATAAACACACCGTCAGCTTTCCACTGCTGTCGCAAGCCCACCGTAGAAGACCGTCATGAAGAGCAAACACGATAATCCAAACGAACGCCATCTGGCACACGTTGCAATCCAACAAAGGCACGGAAAATCGAAGGGCGAATTTGCAATGAACTGCTCATAGAGGCAGTTGTGTGATCAATCTATAACGCTGGCGCGCACTGCGGTTCAAAATTAAACGTGGAAATGAGGAATCTCTTTATTTCCATAAGACCGGGCTGTATCCGCTGGCGCACAAACATACGCCATGCCACAAGTCAACATACATAGGCAAGAGGGTCAATAGAGGCTGGCACGTAACATGCGGCACCTTAGATTGAACTGTTCGCGACAGGCAAGTGATACATGCGAAAGCTTTTTATCGCATGCCCAACGATATTTACCTTAATGTTTGCGCTGCGCACTCTGTTCTATGCTGCCCCGCCCTGGTCAACATGCGAGTCAACAGACAACTAAAAAGCGGTCCTGTTAGATTTCGGAGAGATCTGTAATGCGGGCGCATGAATGCAATAATATATCGCTGGGTCGTTTTCCCACAGCAGCGCTTGAATATAGTCCAGCTGGGATATGTCGTAATCACGCAGACTTGTTATCTCCGTTAGCATGTCGGCACACATACAGAACATGAAAGCGCTGAGCCGACGACGGCATCGAATGGCGACGTAGCGAGGAGGGATTGACACAGATCGCCAAGAAACGCGATGCATCGAAATCAAAGCGGCGTGTCACGCAAACAGGAACGCGGTTGCCATGGTACCGCCCAAGCAGTTTGCCGGCCAACGCAAAAACAAAGGCCGAGTGCATCAGCTCCGGGATGATACCGCGCGATGCAGAGCGATAAATAATTAGCGGCTGTCGAGAGAAATTACTGGAAGGTAAACGCTGGGCCTGGATAAATCGATATTGGCTGCTGCGCGCGCGTTGCCCAGATACGAGGGCAAGTGGGTTACTTGCACATTGGAAAAGTAAACTGTCGTGAGTCCTGTGGGTCGCAGTCGGGACGCATCGCGTTGGCACCAGAAAGAATGTCGCTTCATCAAACAAAGCACTCTGCTGGGTCGAGATATTGCAGATTGCGCGGACGTGCGGCAAAAAGGAAAACCCGCTCGCCGTTGGATCAAAGTTGTGGGACCGATGCACGTCGAAAGCACATTAAGGGGTGCGCGCTCACACGGTTAACACTTAACGGCTTTTGAGCGGGCGGCGCTTGGTGAGGGTTTATTGAGCCCGGGTGTGCATGTTGAGTGGACGCAGCAGGGCGACATCGGCAGACAGGCGAGCTGCGATCTGTGAGCACTCGACAGTCAATTCCGCTTTGCTGCGAATCGACGACGAATCGAATTAAACGAAAAAGGAACAGGCAGCCGGACTGCGCCGTGCGTTTTGCTGGCTTACGCGCCGAGCACTTATACAGCACTTGCATTCTTGCCGTCCACTTGAGAGCGACGAGGGGGGGTGAACCGCCGCGCGCCCAGTGCGCTGTTTTTTGAAAAGGGCCTCCTCGCGCATATGAATCACAAACGGGCGATTCTGTTAGGCCGTCCGCTCTCTGCAGCGAAAAGCTCACTAAAGACTCCGCGCTGTTTTTTTTAATGCCATCGAAAAGTCCGCATGAGTCTCGTGGGAAAAGTACCTACTAACTCCAAGAGCTTCGTCATCGAAGGCAAACTGCAGGCACGTAGACTCGCTTTACATTAAGGCACACACAAGGTAGAAAAATTGCGACATACCTTCATTTGAGTTACTGTTGGTTTCATCATCTGTCGTAGCTTCAAGTTTTACCGCAACTGACTTGCGGCTTCCCTGACTTTTTTCTTTTACCACTTCGTGACTGGTGCTGCTGATTGTGTTGTTGTTGTTGTTAATATTATTGTTGTTGTTGCTGTTTATGCTTGTGTCGTTGATTGCTAGTTCGTGTTCATCAAATCCGTTTTTGGCGGGCGATGCCACAGGAGCTTGATCTAAACAAAAGTTTTTCACGTTAATTTAGTGCATCGTAACACTGCCAGCACGTTTACTAGTATTTTTGGTCGACAACTATCATTAGGAAATGCGTAATGGAAAAGTTAGTCTATACAGCCGAAGAAAATACACCACCGAATGCGAACCGAAAAAATGTGAACGTCATGGCTCAGGGAAAACCCAATGCACTTTAAATAGCGCGAAAGAACATCTTCGTGGTTCAGGGGGCAGCGGTACTCCTTCGTATCCATTTTCTCCCAAATATATGCAAACACTTTCGCCGTGTCTGTTGGCGCAAACCCAGGCCTGACGCAAACAATCACAGGATAAGGATTACCTGTTTCGCGAGCAGCTGGAGATTTGAGACTTTCTGCTTCGTCTGCCTTTGTCGGTTCCTCTGAATCGCGGGAAGTTTTTCGCATTGTTGCCGGTAGCTCGGTGCCCCAGTCGTTGCGCGGGGAGGCGTGTGGGGATGATGACGGCGACATAGACGATGCGGGGGACTGGTGGGTACTGGGGGCGGATTGGCCGTTCACAAAACGGGACAGGAGTGTTTGTGTTCCTAAAATTATCGGTAACGTTGGGTACAATTTTAAACGTTGCCAGGCACAAACGATTTCGTTACATTATTTGCGCCAACGCTTTTAACCTGCTAAGTGGATAAACAAGGCACCATTGTTTCTGTAAGAATCTTTCTGGGAAACAGCAAATTTATTTTTGGATAAGCTCGCATTTTGAAAACAAAGGTGACCGTCATAGTATGACTACGTTTCACGATCGAAAACTAACAGGCGAAATACGTGCACGAAAAAACCCGTGATTAATAAAAGCTCAGGTATCCATTTCACCTGCGACGGTATCGACCCACTGTTGAAGACCGACGTCATAGGGATTCATTGAAGAAATCGGGATCAGAAGGGGTGGCTGTCCAAGCGCGGGACTGCGGGTGCTTTGCAGTAAATTCTGGACAGCTTCGGGCAGGCCGTTTGCTCTGCGAAAACGTGGATACACGTTTGACAACGGATTCGAAGATATTTACACGAAAACAAATAACGCAATGCGCGCTCACCTGGAATTTCCGAGGCCGTGTTCGCCGTGGGCCTGCCCGTTCGTCAACAGGGGCCTGGTGCCGCCGACCAGCGGCAAGTTGGGTAGTCTGGCCTGCGATTGGGACCAGAGCAGGTTGGAACGCATAAACTCCGAGCACGCACTGGCAACCTACGCATCAACATACACGTTAGTAACCTTACTTCAAACCAAACATTACAGTTGGATTTTCCCGCAGGAGCTTACATTAAACATTTGCATGTAACTGGCGGCTGAGAGCACGTCGATAACATCGGTTGCGTTAACATGTAGGTCCGACGAATAGGCATACTCCAACAGCGGAGTGAAACCTCGCAAAGTGACGTATTGTAGTTCGATGGTCATGTGATCACCGTCAGGTCCTTTCGATACTGATACGGTCGACGAGGTCTTGCCCCCACAAATCGCAGCTAAAAAGTAATCGCTGCATGCCGCCATGACGGCCTTGTGTGCCTACAAAATACAGTTGTTGATATTCGGAGCACTACACAGTTGCGGCAGTAACCAATAACGTTAATGTGTCGAAGTGATGCAAACCAGAACAGTAAACATGTACACTCATAAAGCGTGATTTCGTAATCTGTAAGTATTAAAAGTTACGTATTTAGAAACATACTTCTGAGAAACTAGAAATAGATCGGTGATAANCGGCCTTGTGTGCCTACAAAATACAGTTGTTGATATTCGGAGCACTACACAGTTGCTGCAGTAACCAATAACGTTAATGTGTCGAAGTGATGCAAACCAGAACAGTAAACATGTACACTCATAAAGCGTGATTTCGTATAATCTGTAACTATTAACAGTTACGTATTTAGAAACATACTTTTGAGAAACTAGAAATAGATCGGTGATAAACCTGATTGATATTTTTACCAGTATTTTGCAGTAAAGCAAAGCTTCTACGTGCGGTTCTCGATACTTGCGTTGGATTTCACAGACTTACCTTGAATTTTTGACCTTGGACGAGAATTGTAAGATCGCATAGAAATCCCTCCCGTCGCAGTTTTCCCAGGCGCAGAAGTGAGTCACGTGCGTGAGACGGGTCTCGGTGACTCAAACCCTGAGCCAATCCAGCCATTTTCATCCTTCTCTTAATACACAGTGTTTCCTTATCAATATTCGTCTTTTGTGATTTGGAAATTAGTATCGACGTAAGTTTCTTCCTTTTTCGCTGTCAACAGCACAACACAAAAACCTACCAACAAATTTTGCACAAGGCACACATACACTCTGCTAACGGGAAAACACATAAAGGGCATTTAAAAGTCAAACGGCATTCGTTTTATTACATGTCTCGCGTAGCAAACGTTGCATTGCGCTATTTGCACAGCGACTCTAAGATACGTTGGGTAAACAGCATCGGATAGATACAAACCGACGGTTGTTACCCACAATGCAACTGGGGCATGCCTCAACTACACTTCCACCGACTCTGTGTCAACATGGAAAGAACGGAGCCTTTGAATGCAAGCACTCATACCGCTGTGAAAGCACTTTGTTACGAGTGCAGAATCAACATGCACGCGTCCGACTGTGGTCGTAAGGCGTGTCTTTTGGCCTGTCCTGCTCACGTAATGCAGTGTTGATACAAGACTTCGTAAGAAGACGGCGACGTTCGTACGATCACATATATTCTGACCTCAAGTCGAGTTGTCAATCATTAAATAGGCGTTTTATGGAAAATCGAAGTGGTCAATAGACGCCGGTGCATGCATTCGTCGTTTAGACCGCGTATATGGCGTCAAAAAGTCGTAACTTATTTTACGACTGGTGTTTGGTTATTTACATCAACCCAGGCACTGCTTCGCTATTCCCGTCTTCAAACTGATAAACTCTCTTATTCAAATAAAGCTGCAAGCCAACCGCACATAAAAATGCTCATTTTAGTCGTTTGGCCGCAGCCCGACCGTTTGCTCTTTCCACCTGCTGCGCGAATAAAGCTCCTCTAATGCAATGCACCAGCGACGGCCAAACGAAAAGTAGCGAAAGGGCAAGGGAAAACCGCGCACTGCAGATAAAGTTGGCGCCGACTGACGTTCCCCAAGGAGCGCAGCAGTCGACAAGAGACAGGCGACAGGGCGTCTGATAATGCACCCGCGAGTTGCTATGCATACAAGTGACTCAAATAAAAAACAACTGCTGCTGTCGACAGGATTTTCCGAAATAGCCGCGCCATTCCTTGGTATTACAACGCGCCACCAATTTTCCTCTTTCCGTCGACAGGTTATCGTCGGCACAATTGCGGTGCGTCAAATTAAAGCTGTAAGCATGATCGTTTATACTGCAGTGTGGAAACTGCTAATTTAGCTGACGATTCGCCTGAGGTCAGGACAGGAAGTCCAGACGCCTAAACTGGTCGCACGCCGAAACCTCAGCGACATTAATTTCATGCGAAAAGACGCGCCTCCTCTTCCCAGTAACATGCAACTCTCTACCGTTGTGTGTCTTTTTATTGTATGACATTGTTTGCCGTCAACAATAAATATCCCGCGCATCCTTCAGTTCCTGGTAGCCACGCTGCCAAGAACGCGCTTTGATATCCCAAACCGACAAATCCAAGCGGTAACACGCCACGGCCTCTTAAGCACGATTTGTTTTGGACAGGAACACGCATCAGTGTCAGCTGTGCGTTCGCATTATGACGTCATTTCATGTATTGCCCGAAGACATGTTGAGGCGCATAAGAAATGCCGGCAGCCTACGACAGAAAACTCGAGACATTTGGGCCCGTTCGAACGACGGGTAAAACGAGAACAAAGACTTGCGGGTTTAGGAGCTGTCTTGTTGCCTGATCAGCTGCGTAGGTTTGCTATACAGCCTGGAGCATTGTGAAAAGATTCGACGAGTTATAAAAAAGCGGTAGATATCTAACGTGCAATCCAGGGCCCGCTTGGCTCCCCTCCAGTCACCGCTTATACATTATAGGGCAGGCTTGGCATGTGTCAACACCAGACAAAAGACAATAAAACTCCTTGGCAGAAGCGCAGGCGGTTGCCCTGGCATCCTGCACCACGAACAAACATCCAATTCCGCTTGAACACGCGATCTATCCGGAGCCACTTGCCTACAAATATCGTTAATTTTATCGCTTCCTGTTTCGCGACGGTGCTGCCTGCAAGAGCGACGATCGCTGTTATGACTTGCTCTGGTGCCGTTTCCTGCATACGGTTTCCTACCGCCGACGAATTACGATATCTCCCCATGCCCAAATGAGGAAGCGCTGTCTGACATCGAAAATGGCCGTGATATCACATCCTTTTTTTGTTTGATTTCGCCACGCATGCACTCGGCGCCTTCGCGGAGTGGTGGCGCCACTAATGCAAATCGTAACAGGCAAGTAACGATTTCCGACGACACGGGCTTTACGACATGGGCAAATAGATGTAAACGTCTCAAATATTAGCCCAGGCAACCGTTCTATTTACTGTATACACCTGCCACAGTTGCGTAGGTCATGCATGTTCCGCAAATTAATTTTTCTCAAGAAGATATTAAGTTGATTGCCCAACTTTCTGTACTTTTGGTTTGAAAGACCAACGACATTCAAGAATACGACAAAAATAGTAATTTACAACAACTTCCCACAAAATTGAAAACTTTAAATTAGAACAACAACATGTTTAACTAGTTATACAGCTTTCAATAAGTGAACTTCCAAACCCCACGCTCACTAAGTTCAAAATAACAAAAGTTAATTTGAACATAAACTGCAAAAATATAAACTGCACTAAAATAACTTGCCAATAACCCCAAAAAGTGACACGCGGAACCACTCTTTGTTCATAACTAACACAGCTATGTGCCAGACTAGAAACCCACTACTACTCTGCGTCACAAGAGACTCCGACAACTGATACACATCAATACACCTGGACAAAGCACGCTTACGTCACTGCGGGAATACGGGCTTGGCGAAAAAAGTGCAGCATGGAGTGTGGCTTAAGATTTTCAGCCAAAGCTACTCGGCGTCACCTTGCGGGTGCAGCTAATTTTTTATTTTAACAACCAAAGCCTGTTTTTGAAAGTAAATAAGTTCCCTCGTAGGTAGGCACTTTGACGGGCACTTGTCAAATACCTCAAACGTATTTACCTTGCAAAGTTGACGTATTTAATTAGAATAGTCCTGTGAGTTTATAGATATTTCCGTAGGTTCCGTTGAGGTTAAGATGAACAGTGATCGCAATACAGAACATGTTGAGTTTATTTCGCTGGGTGAAAGAAAACATAGCCACACATCTGCACTAAGTCAATCACCAGACGTTGGTGGGGCCAGCCGAGGGTTCCTTACAATCTGTGCTAGGGAAAAGGGTGGGGTTCGACAGGAAAACAAACCACCGAAAGAAACCCTGTCGGTTAGTTTCAAGCGCCGAAAGGAAGAACACACAGAAAAAGCCTACATGAATATTAGTGCACGCTGTACTAAAAGAGTTTGGTAAAATGTTCATGTATTACGTTTAGCCAGTATCCAGGTTAATTAGGGAAATTTAGACGTAGTTAAGAAGGTCGATAAGAAGTAAATTATTGTTAATGTTGTTAATGTTATTGCTCTATTTTAAAACTGCAGGAAAGAAAAAGAACCGCTTAATACATAGATACAACAGCCTTGCAAAGAAGTACAAAATACATTCAAGGTTCTATTTACCATTTGCTAATTAAGTTGTCAGATCTATTTATGCGATTTTCAATAAGCACACTACAGAACTGAACTTACTAAAGATTTTGTGCATCGGATCATAACGCACAGAAAACAAGAATCTGCTTGGAGCAATGCTTTGCATAATTTAGTGCTACTGCTACTCTGTATCAATAAGCATTCGCAGCAGGGTTGAAAATTGTTGTTTTGCGCGTACACCTTCTGCTCCAACTCTGCACAAACTATCAACGCCTATGTTAACTCGTGGGTTCTCATGGTATTTAGAATGCACGCGCCCAACGAAATGCAAATGCACCTAAAGAAGAAATTGTTCAGCAAAGGCGTTTGTTCGCATTCTGTTACGTCACTACAAGGGAAACCCACAAAGCAAATTACGGGCTTATATTTGTTAGTTTTCTGAGCTTGCTTGTTTTACAGCGTTTTTTATTTTTATATTTCAGGGACTTGCAAACAGAAAACCCTTAGCGCCGGTGATTAAAACTTGGACTTCAAAAACCGCTGGACCAGAACAATCTCGCAAGTTGCCTCCTCAGGCCGCACTGACGGTCGTGGGATTAGAACCACCCAATCAATTAGCGCATGTGAGACTTTAAACAATATTTTATTGAAACTAATTTCGTGCGACAATAAAAAAAAACTCCTGTTACAATGCAATAGCAAAATTAAAGAAAGCAGTGTGCTTTGTTGTTTAAAGTCAACCTTTGGTAAAAATGCAGGAAAATATCACACATTTATTTGATTTAAATAATTAAAACCAAATTGCCTTGTGACTGAGCAGCACAGGTGTACTCAAAACAGAAAACATATGCCTTATTGCAAATTTACTTGTTACACATGTAGTTCACCAGGCATGTAGATCTTTATCACCGCACAGTGGTGTTTTTAGTTAAGATAATTTTTGTCACATTTCATCCTCATCATCTATATCTAATTCAGGGAAATCCCCACACTTAACACATTTGGGGGCCACAAAAACGCCATAGCCAGGCTTACAAGAAAAGTATGACACATCTTTTACAGTTCCATTGTGTTTTCCATATGGCTCATCATACTCAATTCCAATCCAAACCCCTGGCTTGAATTCTGTCTCACCTTCAGATTATAAACAAGTTAATTTTATTGAATCTTAAATAGTCTTAAAACTAATTTTTGAATCTTAAAACTAATTTTTGAATGATGTTAATGTTGCAGTAAACTATAAATTCTGTAATACTGTTTGATAAAGTTTGTTGACCTACCTTTAAGTAAGCTTTATCAAATGTAGCAACAAATGTAAAACACAAATTATAATAAAACCAGCTAAAACATACCAATAAACCGAACAGTCCCTCTCTTGGCCATTTGTGCTGGTACTGTTACCTCACACCGAGAGTTCAAGGAAATACTTTTCAAAGCTTCTTCATTTATCATGGCAATTTGTTTTGCTTGTTCCTGCTTAAGCTTTTCCTGTTCAGGATCATATTTCCCCATTTTGCGTTGTTTTAGAAAAGATCGAACTGTGTCTAAGTAAAGCAAAACAACTCCCTATTAAAATTTAAGTTTCTCCAGCATTGAGAAAAAATGGTTGGCCAGAATACATTTGTAAACATACTTCTTTTCTGAGTATACTCATCATCAGGCATGTTATACTTCTCAATTTGTGACACATCTGTATAATTTTCCTGGGTTTGAGGATTTTTGTTGACAACCTAAACACAAAATTTAATATTAGCCAAAAAAGAATGCAGAATTCCATTTCAGTTTGATTGCTTTGCAAACCAACATTTAGTCTCATTCCATCGTCAAGTTGATATGATCCAATCAATCTTTCTGATTCACTAAGGTTATACAAATGTTTGTCATCATTGGAAAACACTTCAACTTCCATAAATTGTTCAGGACATCCTGTAATTAACACCAGCTTTCTCTGTGGAATATCATTTGTGAGCATTAAAATAACAAATGCAAAACAACACATCAACAGTGGTGCAATATGTAAGGTATAGCACTCACAACCTATTTTACATCAGGTAAAAAGCAAAAAACGAAATAGTCTAACCTCAAGTATTCAAAAGCACTGCCCTACGTTTCCAATTGAAGTGCTGACTGTCTATTCAAAGCATTTTTAACCAAGTCATACACAAAGCAGTTTCATAAGTAACAAAGTTATTATTTCCAAAGAATCAAAGACAATGAAAACCCTTAAAGCCCACCTTTAGTGCCTCCACAGTTAGAGACTTGTCAAACTTGTTTTCATAGGAAAATTTGTTCACATTACTGCTAACTTTTACATGTACAGCATTGCTGGTTTTGACATAGGCATCCATCTTTTTTTCAGCAAGGAACTGTCCTAGATACTACAAACAATGTTACAAAACAGTGTTAGTTTACAGGTATTATTCAGTGTTAGTTTGCAGGTATATGTGGTTACAGTCTAAACTTCATCTCAAGCAACTCTAAATCAAAATCGAAGTAGTATGCTCATAATAAGTTATTGCAATGTCTACACTCAGCAGAACCCAGTTGCAGATAATCTAAAATTTAAACACAAAAGACCATTGACATTGTGCGTGTCAAAAGGAAAATTCGCACAAGATGAGAAACAAATCAAACTTAAAGGCAAACTTAACAGAAACCTGTTATGTATTTCAACAACCGATTGAAACCACTAAATGCTAAAATGTAACTACTTCAACAAAACATTGAAAGACCATTAACACATACAACGGCACAAATAATAACAACAATTCGAATTTTATTTACAACTGAAGAATTTCTTTTTTGTCACGCCAAAAAAATCGGGAAAGTCCCCAAATTACTGAAACAATATTTTGTGTAAAGGCGTTTTAACTAGTTGCTAAAACAGCTAGGCGGTTGAAAGTACATCAATAGATGCTACAATTTTAGTTTTATGTCATTTTCGATTCCAGACTCTTAAAAAATATAATGGTTGAAATAAAGTAAAACGTAGTTATGGTGCTTTTAGACTAAATAACAAACGCGTCCAAATATGATTGAAGTTATATTTATACAATAAATGAATTTTTATTAAATAGCTAATAAAACGTTTTTTAGTTGTAATTACATACATTTGGAATCAAGAAATCCTAGAAAATATTTGTTTAAAAACTATAATGGTTACGTCAAATTACCATATTGCAGTCATGGTAACGCCATCGGCTGCCACAAAATTTGTTTAAACTTGTACATTTTATGATTAATTTGGAATTCTACTGTACAAGTTAAATTTTGTTGCAACGAAAACACACAGAACCAGGACTTCTTTAGTTGTGCGAACTATTGTTGGCTGAAGTGATTGATTTGGTCTTTGTGCTTGCATTCGATTGCATTTAAACATTATACAGTGCTGGGTTTTCTGCAGTGATACTATATTAGTAAAACATTATAAAATGGTACGTGTGAATATTTTGGTTTATACATGACAATTTTAATGAATTATAAATTCTTAGCTTTTACCTGGACCAATAAAATACCAATTTAATTTTTGTTCTTTCATTACAGTCAAAAGGGACAAGCATAAAAGAAGCCCTTTCCAAATGGGTAAGTTTGGTTGATATCCAATATCTTGTATCTTGTTTACCAAAACATACTCATCTTGAAACTTTTATATGTCATCACAGGAAGAAAAAAATGGTGACAAAGCGGCAGAATCTAAAGTTGTCAAACTTTATCATCAAATGCCCCCAATTGAAAAAATGGATGCCTCATTATCAACACTTTGCCATTGCGAGTAAATAACTAAAACCACAAAATGCATTGATCAGTCACTTAAGGTTTTTTTTCAACTTTAATCATTTGAATGAAAAAGTTTTAACAGTACACCACTTTAAATTGGTTCAGATATTATGTTTTTACTGTGATGTATTTATTGCAGGAAGTTGTGCCTTTCCACAAACTGCATTGAGAAAGTGGCAAACCTCAATGGATTGAGTATGTGACGTTTTTAATGCTATTAACAAATTACCTGATTATTTTAAAATGCAACATTATTTGCAGAAAATTTAAAAATACTGTCACTCGGAAGAAACAACATCAAGAATCTTAATGGCTTGGTAAGTTGTCATAAATATGTGTCATGGTGCCATTAGATCATTGTACATTACTTAGTTCCTGTGACAATTGTTAATTAACCTTAATTTATAGCAACCTACTGTTTTTCCGTGGCTAATTCAATTTAAAAATAGTTTAGAGATTTAAAAGTCCCAAAGTTTAAATGGCCATGAAATTAAACTTAAGTAGTTGTTAATATTTGATTTGGAATTTATTTCTGTGATCAGGAAGCAGTTGGGGAGACATTGGAAGAACTATGGATTTCATACAACCAGGTTGAAAAACTGAAGGGAATACATGTACTAAAAAAATTGAAGGTTTGACACTACAAATACATTGTCTTGTCTCAAGGGGACTACAAATTCTTTTTGTTTTATTTTTCTATGTAGGTTTTGTTGATGAGCAACAATCTAGTTAAGGACTGGGGGGAATTTTCAAAGCTGCAGGAGCTTGGAATGTTGGTGGAACTCCTCTTCGTCGGTAAAAAGAACATTAAAGCTAACAGACATGACAGGCAAAGACTAAAACACTTGCCCTTTCTTATAAATTAAGGGCTTGATCCTTCAGTCTTCTCAAGCCAAGTTTTTAAAATGTGTCACTTCCGGCATGTGCATTCACTAAATCTAGTAGAAAAAACTTATCTTTAGTAAAAAAATTATTTTGAACTTAAAATCTTCTGGGAAATCACCAACAGCATTGTTCTGCCACAAGATGTAGAATTTATGGCAGTGTGTCTTTTTTATGCATACATTTTGTCAGTGCTCTGCCAGCCTGTATAAACCTTCAACTTACAAAAAGCCACAACAATAATTAAACCAATATTTCCCAAATGTGTCACTTTTCATTGTCCAGGTAACCCACTGGAGGAAAAAGAAGGAGCTGATTGGCAAGATAAAGTCACTGACAGGTTAAAGGGCCTAAAAAAACTAGATGGAACACCAATTATCAAGAATGAAGAGGAGGAAGACGAAAGTTAGACCATCATTGCATTGTTGGTCAAAGTTGTAACTCGTGTTGTTTTCTTTTTCTCACTTTTTATGTTTGTCCATAAAATGTATTATGAAATGTAAAATGTGAATTGCATTTAGCCATGTAAGCATATACAGACAAGAAATTTATTAGCATGTTTTGGTCTATCGGTATTGAACAAACATGATAGCTGTATCAAAAAAACTAGAAGGGCGGCTTACCATATATAGACATTCTATATACACCCGATATTAAAAGAGGATATATTCCCCACATTATATTACATTGAGTCTTATAGTTACCTGCGCTATTTATGACATGATTGTTTCTTCTGGCAGAAACGCATGGATCTCCACACATGCAAAGTTCTACATATTGCGTTTTTCTGAAAACATGTCCAGGCTATAGATATAAACAAAGCAATCAGCGCACCACAATGACATGTTATACAAACTGTCCAAGTTACATCGAGTTCGGACATTGTTTAATATTATTACACATTTTAGGGGGCTAGTGGGGCAATAAACAAAACAATCAGTAGTTAATTATTGCACCACAATGACATGTTATACAGTTCTGAGATTGTTTAACTATTTGCCCCATTTTAGGGGGCAAATGGGGTAACTACTGGGGCTATAGGGTAAAACACATCAAATATGGCACCACAATGACATGTTATACAATCTGTCCAAATTTCATCCAATTCGGAGATTGTTTAACTATTTGCCCCATTTTAGGGGGTAAATGGGGTAACTACTGGGGCTGTAGGGTAAAAAATGTTTATTATCGCACCACAATGACATGTTATACAATCTGTCCAAATTTCATCCAATTCGGAGATTGTTTAACTATTTGCCCCATTTTAGGGGGTAAATGGGGTAACTACTGGGGCTGTAGGGTAAAAAATGTTTATTATCGCACCACAATGACATGTTATACAATCTGTCCAAATTTCATCCAATTCGGAGATTGTTTAACTATTTGCCCCATTTTAGGGGGCAAATGGGGTAACTACTGGGGCTATAGGGTAAAACACATCAAATATTGCACCACAATGACATGTTATACGAATTGTCCAAATTTCATCCAATTCGGAAATTGTTTAACAATTTGACCCATTTTAGGGGGCTAGTGGGGGTAACTGCTGGGGCTATAGGGTAAAAAAACGGTAATTATTGCACCACAATAACATGTTATACAAACTGTCCAAATTTCAGCTAATTCGGACATTTTTTAGTAATTTAACCCATTTTAGGGGGCTAGTGGGATAACCGCTGGGGGCTATTTTCTAAAATGTAGCAATCGATACATCAAAATGGCCCAAAGTAAAATGTATTAAAATTTCATCCCAATCAGAGATTGTTTAAAATTGTATCCACCAGAGGGAACCACAAAACAACCACTAGGGCCTCATGCTCAATAAGTTGTTAATAAGCCAGACTTGAACCACTGACCACTGAACTTCCATTCAACTTGGAAGTGGTCCATAGTCCATGACTTCAATTTCACTTATGTAACCATATGATCACAGAAACTTTTCGTTTGTGGTGTTTGCAAGCATGCAAAACGTTTGAAAACCACTGGGGCTATGGGGTCAAATGAAACAGATGGCACAACTTCGTGGTCATATCTAACAGCTGTAAAAGTTTCATCCAAATCCACCAAACATTGCATGGCAAAACGACATGGACAAGCTCGGGGTAGAAAAAAACAAACGGAGTGAATACAATATGTGTTCCCCTCAGCAAGGTGACCCACAATAAAATGCAGGCCAAATAACCTTAGTACAGTAATACACTGATAAAAAACAAATGTACCATTCGATATTTGCAAAATCACTGAACAAAAGTTCAGCC